>JAPFFP010000008.1:14015746-14028619 GCA_026153255.1 Solanum medicagineum | reverse complement strand
TACACTTAGCCTCAAAATTAGAAGAGAAAGAAGGGAAAGAGGAGAAGAAGAGGAAGAGGGAAGGAAAGAGAAAACAAATAAGTTCTTAATATTTGTGTTCTTGTTTCTTAAATACTCTAGTTATTAGTTTGGGATCAGACAAATATAATGACTCTCACAGTTGAACACTTTAAAAAGCCTTTCCACACTTCTCAAAAATACTCCCAAAAAACTCAAAAATTGATCCATCAAAAAAATCAAAACCTGGCTAGTCTAGGGGATATTCCTACAAAGGAGGAACTTAAGATAGCCGTCTTTGCCTTTCAACCCTTCAAGGCCCCAGGCCCAAATGGTCTCCACCCTTTCTTTTATCAAAAATATTGGGATACGGTGGGACCCTCAGTTATCAACATGTGCGAAATAATATTTGAAAATGGGAAAGTTCCAGAAAAAATCAACGAGACTCACATTTGCCTTATTCCAAAAAAGAAGGGGGCCAATGATTTAAAAGATTTTAGACCTATCAGCCTCTGCAATACTACTTATAAAATAATCACAAAAATAATTACTAATAGACTAAGACATTTAATCAATGATCTAATTGGGCCCTGTCAAACAACCTTCTTAAAAAATAGAAATGCAGGAGACAATGCCATAATAGTCCAAGAAACAGTTACTCACTTTAATAAAATGAACGGCAAAAAAAAATATGATGATTAAAACAAACCTCGAAAAAGCCTTTGACAAATTAGAATGGTCTTACATAAGAGATTCCCTTTTATCTTTTGGATTCCCCTACCAAACCGTCAAAATAATATTGTCATGTATCACCACAAGCAAAACTGTCTTACTTCTAAATGGGGACCGCACTAATTTTTTCAAATCAACGAGGGGAATACGACAAGGAGACCCACTCTCACCCTATCTATTCATTTTATATATGGAACGCTTATCTAGGATGATAGAGGGAATAACATCCAAGAGGCAATGGGACCCAATAAAATTATCTCGTAATGGTCCCCATCTGACACATCTATTTTTTGCAGATGACCTAATTCTAATGGCAAAAGCAAATCCAAAAAGCAGTAATACTATAAAAAAAAAAGGTTTTGGACAATTTTTGTAGAGAATCTAGTCAAAGTATAAATTTCTCAAAGACTAAAATTCTGTTTTCCAAAAAACTGCGAGTCAAGGCAGAAAAATGATATCTCTAACATCCTCCAAATAAAGGGAGGAACTTCCATAGGTAAGTACCTGGGTTTCCCGATCTTCCATCAAGGACAATCCATCAAAGACTACCAATACTTAGTGAAAAATCTCCAAAAGAGACTGGCTAGATGGAAAACAAGGTTCAGTAATATAGCTGGAAGGGAAACCCTGGCAAAGTCCACACTAAATAACATCCTGAATCATGCTATGCAGTACATCAAGATGCCAATACAAATTAATAAAAAAAATCAACCAGATTCAGCGATATATCAACAAGGGAACTATGGACTCAAAGCGTAAACTCCACCTCTTAAACTGGGAGACCATAACCAAGTCAAAGGCAAATGGAGGTATGGGAATCCAACATGCGGAAACCAAAAACAAGGCACTCCGGGCAAAACTGGCTTGGCGGGCAACAAACCACTGCTACCTTTGGGCCCGTATTCTAAAAGAAAAAGATTTAATAAACCCTCTAAATCACTCTACACCTATAATAACTAGGCCACCACACGGCAAAGTGTGGAAGGACTTAGCCATAGGATGGGAAACTTGTAGACAAGGTTGAAATGGACCCTAGGTTCAGGTAAAAAGATAAGCCTTGACCGGTGGATCCCCAACAATAAAACTTTACGGGAAACTATTTACGGACCCCTCAGAGTCTCTGATGACGACCTAACTGTTCATCAAGTCTTAGACGAAATGGGGCAATGGAAATGGGATAAATTCTCCACGCAGATCCCTGCATATCTTAAACAACTAATAGGAAGTATTTATATCCCCATCTCAAAAATTAAAAGATAAAATCTCCTGGGATTAAACTCATATAGCATATTAACTACAAAAAAATGTTTATCAATACCTTCAACATAACAATGAAGACCCTAAATTAGCTCCTAACACATATGGTTGGATTTGGGCATTGCGATGCCCTAACAAAACAAAACACTTCCTTTGGATTTGCCTCTTTAATAGACTTCCAACACATAGATACCTCAATACAATATGGATCAACATTAACCACCTATGTCACATATGTAACATACTAGAGACAACAATCCACATCTTTTTCCAATGTCAATCGGTTAAGACCTTGTGGCAGCAACTAGGGATTAATCACTCGGTGTTGAGTGTTCTTTGTAATAATGCAAGATGGCTCCAAAATCTTTTCAAAACAAGTGTCAAGACCAAGGGGCTAGACTGGGACAAAGTCTTACCCTTTTATCTATGAAATATATGGCTCACCAGTAATGATAACATCCACAACGCGAGGTACAATGCAGTTAAAAGCCATATATCCTACTCACTAGCATTGGAGTTTAAGCACCTAACCACTCCAAAAAACATGGTAAAAACAAAGGTGAGTTTCGTAAAATGGAAACCACCTGCAACGGATATAAACTAAACATCAATGGAGCCATCTTTAAAACTACAAAAACTAGTGGCTTAGGGGGAGTGTTTAGAGACAAAGAAGGAAAATGAATAATAGGATTTATGGGAAACTCTTCTCAAATAGACAACGTACTAGCAGAAATTCAAGCACTTGTAGCAGGCCTAAAAATAGTGATAGAACATAAACTCACGCCAATCAAAATAAGCATAGACTGCCAGGTAATAATCCAATTACTAATTGATGATCATCCATTGTACTCACATATTCTTCATGATTGCAGGGAGCTTCTACTTCAGCAGGGGAGCCACCACTAAGTCATGATTATCGCGAAACAAATCAAGTGGCAGATCATTTGTCAAAAGAAGGGGTGCGGCTAATATAAGCAAACTCCCTAATATAATAGTATATGAAGTTACTCCCTTGTTTGTTCAGGAAAAAATAGAAGCAGACAAAGCAGGAACTCTTTTTATAGGAATTAAAAAACTACATAGTAGCTCTAGTCCGCAAGTTTTTGTATATCCCCCCTCCCCTGGTAATTATAGCAATACATAACAGCTGCCACGAACATGTACTGATGCATGTATTATTATATATATTAACTCTTTTGTTGACCAAAAAAAAATTAAGAGTTGTTTGGTTTTGAATACAATTTATGATAGGATAAGGTATGATGGGATAAGTTATGTTGGGATTAGTAATGATGGGATAAGTTACGTTGAGATTATTTCTTAAGAATATGTTATTTGTTTACAAAAGTAGCTTTCACTTTATTAGCTTTTTTTTTGTATTTTCTTTTCTTACATTAGTTATTCAATATTCATTTTTAAAATAAATCATTCATCTTATATAGCCTAAATATTTTTATGTGTGCATTGTAACACCCGATAAAATTTTCAAAATCCTCTAGATGAGAGATGTGCGCATAACACATCTTATCAAACTCCAATGGAAAATACGAGACTAGAAAACTGATCAGCATGAAAAATTGTGTGAGAAAATGGTCTTGATTGAATTTTAGAGCAACCGAATCAAAAGATAATTTTTTCTATGCGAAAACACATTCCAATAAGAGTGCGTGACATGTCCGCGTCGCGGAGTTATCGTGGATTTACACTGATCCCAATATTTTTATGGGCTTAGAAAACTCGATCAAAGAATTTTTAGCGAAAACTCCGAAAAACATCAGGGTCCGCGACGAGGAGATGGTTGAACGAGGCAAACCTTTTTTCAATTTTTCATGAGGGGCATTCTTGACTTTTTTTCTACCCCTCCTAAACGTAAAACACGATCAAAATAGGTCATTTTGAGTGTAAAAAGGGTTTTAACCCCCACTCCTACGTCTTTTTTAAGTTTCTAAAAAGACTAGGGCTAAGGAGAAGAGAAGAGGAATGAGAATTTGAGGAAATCGAGAGGCGTTTTCACATCTAGGAGTGGAAGGAATGATAATGTGGGCACCATGGAAGCCTTGAATAAACTGCACTAACTTGTGCTTAGTGGATGACAATTTCAACAGTACGCTAGCAGGAGATGTTGTAGACAAGCTCATGGCAGAAAGGAGAACTCCTGAGTTAAATGGGAAAACAAATTTCAGAGGACTTTATAAATATTTTGGTTTTCTTGGAGATTACACTGTTACACTCTTTGATCCTCACTTCCTCAACAAAATTACTAGGTAAATTAGATTTACAAATAAGGATCCAAAGCCAATTCTCATCCCTATGTCCGTATGACTAGCTTGTATCTCACACTTGCATACCAAAAATGAATAATGAAATGTTTATTTTTCTATCAATTATTTAGACATTCTAATCCTACTTCTCATAAGTGTATACATTAATTTTGAATTAGAAGTCAAGGTAATTTAGTCAGCATGAAAACAAGGTTTGATATTATTAGAAATAAGTATTAGTTGGATTCATCCATTATAAATGTCCTAACCCATAATGTATAGATATACTATTATGGGTATAGAAATATGACAACTCCACCTCTCATGCCATGGTAACACCTACTACAATCCACTTGTAGGTAAGCCTGAACCATAACCCTAAAACATATGTAATAAACTAGCATATGGAAGACAACAAAAAGAAACAAAAAACTATCAATAAGGAGAAGAAAGAGAAAAGAATTGAAAATAATACGCAAGATCCAACCCTAAGACCTTGCATCAGTCAATGATTGAACATCTAATATAAATAGGAGTACAAGGCTTTTGCAAATAAAAATAAGTACAGGCTATTTCTAAATACAACATAAAGCTAGCCTAACCAAACGTGGATGGAAATTAATAACTTTATATGTCAAGAGCTCACCCAATCTTTAAAATGCAAAGAAACACCGCAAAAGAAGCCAATCAATACAAGAACTCGTACTATGATCTCAAGGGTAAAGAAGTGTAGTATGACAACAAAACAAATAGTACTTAGGCATAGTCTGACTGAGCTCCACAAATAATATAAGTCTAAGTAGCATATAGATGAGGTAAGTAAATCATAAGTAAATACATATCAGCTAAAATCATGATAGAATAAGTAATCAAAGCGAAGAAACAAGATAATGAAGAAATTGAGTAAAAAAGTGTATTGGAAGAGCAGGTCTAACAACCTGCTAGTAAGAAAAACAACCTACAGAAGTCCACTCAACAAGGAGCAACAGATAGCAGATAGCAAACACCAAATATATATAACCTAACAGCCTATGGAGTAATCAATTTAACCTATGAGAGAGTACCATACTAAGCATAGAATAAGTCACACAAGTAACTAACTAATAGCATAATATCAAATAAGTACAAATATAATCGGGCAATAACCAATTGGATGCCCATACCCCATATGGTACTATAATACGAAGAAATTGAAAAGTTGGAATGAGGAGAAATACAAAAAATTTAGTTTTAGTGTAGGATCTACGAGCTACATCAAAGGGTCGTAGTTAAACCTACAAGAGATAGATAGGGGTCATAGATGAGGACCGAAAGTCAAGGGGAAATTTAGGAAAAAGACAGGTTCTACGAAAGGTTCCCATGACTCGTGGAATATTTTATAATCCTAGATGACCATTGTGGATGAGATATTGAGACTTAATTTTTTGACTCCAACAGGACAGATCAAGTTTACAGATCATAGTTGTTTCCACCAATAGTAGAAAGGGTTCGTACAAGACCACTAACACTTAGAAAATGTTTAAGATCAAGGATTGTTGTATGAGTAAGATTTATTAGTTATAAACAAGACCACAAGTCATGATTTGACTTCATAGATTGAGGGTCAGCTTTGGATAATTGTAGAACTTTTTCTACAAACATGCAAGATGGTTCATAGACTATTTTAGGGGTCAGAGAATATATTTGTAGTTTGAAATCTTGAGACTAGAAATTTGGACTAGTTTCTATGGATAGAGTTCTATGGTCCATATGTGGAACCACGGACCATAGATGGCCCTCATGGTTCTTGTTCGACAGTTATTTCTTAAAATTATTTTAGTCTTTTTTCATCCTTTTAACTCTTATACTATCCCATTTTGGGTTATGTTAAGTATGAATTGGGTATTTCTACCAGCCTAATATCTCATTCACTCAACCCTCACCTTGACTAGGAAAATTCTATCTCTACAAGTTTCTTTCACAGCAAATTTAAGGTTCACAACCTTCAATTACAGATTTCAATTGAGGATTTCACTTCAAGTATATAGGTATTTATTCACGGGTCCCTTCCATGTGAAGTTCAAAGAATTCTCTCCTTTATTCATGAATTTTCAATGTAAGAATAAGAGTTTTAATGATCTAATTTTGGATTCCATAAATTTTACTCCCTCTATCCCATTTTATTTGGGACCCTTTCCTTTTTGGTTCATCCCAAAAAAATGTCACCTTACTCATGGAAACAATTTACCTTTTAAATTCCCTTTTTACCCTTAATGAAATGATTCTTAGCCATACAAATATCTAAGAATGATTTTAGACCATAAATTTTAAAAGTCTTCCTTTTTTTCTTAAATACCGTGCCAAGTCAAATGATGCCACATAAAATGGGATGAACGGAATACTTTATCTTATAACTCTGAATTCAATTATGCATGAATTGAGTGTAACTACATGAGTTTAAATTCTTGGTAAACATGCTTGAACGATAATTTCACCAATGCAATTAGCTTTGAAATATAGAGTTTGATCTAGAACGACCTTTGGTTCAAATTCCGAGAAGATTGGGTTTATTTTATGGTGTTTTGTTATTTTCTTGTTTGGTGGCTTTATGCAAATGTTGACTTAGGTCAATATTTTAACAATGTGACCTCTATTGGATGTTTCGTCAATTTCATTAAGTCCAAAATGTTATTTATAGTGTGCAAAGTATAGCATAACTCAATTGTGCAGAGGGTTCTAAACAAATTTTGAGCCCATATCACATCATTTTTTTTCTCAACCTTATGTTGAAATAATCAGCCTTGCTGGTGAATCATATTTTCTTCTCTTCAATTGTGGACCTTGGGCTGCGTTTGTGGAGGTCTAGGCATTTGACCTCCACATGCAGGGGATAAGTGTCGTGCTCGCAGAGTATAGGGCACTTGGCCACCTAATTCACAGCATTGTCTCTCTACTTGTGAAGGATTAATTAACTTAACCTATTTGTTTGCAGACTATTTGCAGCACTTATGGAGGATCAATCAACTTGACCACTACATTCGCGAAGGCAAATCACTGGTAGTTTGTTGGCAGGTTGGAAAGTTAGAATATGGGAGAGAAATGCAAATTTGGGTTTTGGTGCCAGGGACTACAAGCCCAATCTATGGTTCATAAGTGATTCTGCGAGTCGTAGACAAGGTCTCATAGATGACCCTAACCCTTAGAAGTATTTTGAAACTTTGGGGTGATGTAGGAAGGTGCATTTATGAATTATAATTTGATTGATGGGTTATGATTGACATCATGGATAGGGTTCAGAGAGGGGTGATTTAGGGTTTGACAAGATGAGACCTCTGTACAAGTCGTAGTCCTATTGACAGGTCATAAAAGGATGGTTTTGTGGTTTGCTTTGTGGAGGTCAAATTTCTTACTAAGTGGTCGTGGTCCTATTGACAGGTCATAAAAGGATGGTTTTGTGGTTTGCTTAGTGGAGGTCAAATTTTTTACTAAGTGTTGGAGCCTTGTACAAGAGGTGTTTTATGACTTGTACAAGAAATTATGGACTGTAACCTCAAGTCAAAAACTATTGAGACAGGTTAGCAGGCATGACTTTGCTCGCCAAACTTTATCGACGAATCACTAACCCAACTGGTGAAATATAGCACCAATTTTTTCTTGTGTGATTTTTGCATCCAATTGCAATTTGGTTTCGACTAACCTTTAACCCAATTGTCTCCAATGGTGTTTAATTTTGTAGATATAGCTAGACCCAAGCAACTGGTGCGATGATTGATTGATAAGATTGAGGGTTAGATCTTGGAGACGTCAGTGAGGCATTATTATCAGGGAGTCTGGATCCACTCAGGATTCTCTATACAAACAAAATCGTACGAGAGAGTCTAAGATGGACAAAGAAAAAGGAAAATGACCCATAGTGGAGAGACAACAGTTAAATTCGAACTCCGACTCAAACAAGGTAGATTGGATGGATAATGACGAGTCCAACCAAGAACAAAATAGTTCATCCACCCCACGCACTAGAGACACCACCACTACAACCCTGAGTAGACATCCCCTTGTAATATGCCCAAACAGAAATGTGTTGCAAGTCAGTCCATAACCTGTTGGTTAATCCACCACCACGGCTAGTGCCAAAAATTGCCCCACGATCCATGAATCCCCTTAAAGGCACTGATTTGCACATACTTATAGAGGATAAGTGGCCTGACGGGCTTGTCAATCGATATCCCAAAACTATTAAATTTTACCAGTTTGAGTTATTCTCCAGTCCCCGCACGCCATATATGGCTTCATAGGTTCGGGAATTCTACAAATCATATGCCGAACAACTACCGAAGACCAAAAAGGGAGTGCCACCAAATCCCTTGTACATTGTTGAGGCTCAAGGAAAGGAAATATAATGTGGGACTGGTATAGTTGGGTAAGTTTTTCATTTTAGTAACCTAATAAAGCTCAAATCAAAAATCAAATCAATACTTATGCTAACAAAAAAAAATTAATCCAACACTAAGAATAGCAATAATAATGAACATTTTGTTTTTAAGTTTAGAATTGGTTAGACAATTAAAATACATAACCTAATTTTAGTTTCTCTTTAATGTTTACTCATGTAATTTATAAATACTTATTGTACTTATTTTAGCATGATTGTCTTTTAAAGCTATGACAATTTTCATTACAACTTATTTTAACATGATTTAGTACTTTAGGAATGTGGTAATATTAGTTTTATGCGATGACATTATTATTTTTCGTTGATATTTTAGTGTCTTTACTCATATCATTCTTTGTGTTTTTCATAAGAAACACATTTGATATTTGTATTTTGGTAGGACCTAAGAAATATTTGGAACACAAATTAATTATATATCTTTTTGATTACTTTATCTAAAAATCTTTTTAAAAAATCGAAACACTTGAAATTCGAAAAGCCCAAAAAAAAACTCAACAAAACCCAAAAACCCAAAAAAAATTCAAGAAACACCCCTTCCCCCTCCTCCCACCCCCCTCCCCCCCAAAAAAACTAAGTTTATGCCTCTTTAAAACAAACTATTTACATGCATATACCTTTTTACATTTTAGGTCCCTTAACTATTAAAATTCACCCCTTTACTATTAAAATTTGCATGCTAACGTCATGATGATGTTAGCACCCACCTTATATGATATATCAATAGAGTATGCATATATTGACAGAGGATTAAGCTTAATCCTATATATCGATAGAGTATCACAAAGAATATATTTTTACTAATTTATAATTTAATAAATAAGTTTGTAACTTTAAATAATTTTCTATTAGTTATTTTATTTATTTAAAAAAGGGCTCAAAATTAAATGATACCAATAGGGTATTAATATATCAATGGAGCATCACAAGAATATATTTTCTACTAATTTAGAGTTTCATAAACAATATTATAACTTTAATAATTTTCTAGTCCTATTCAATAACGATATAATATAAATATATTAATGGAATATCACAACGAATATATTTTCTACTAATTTAGAGTTTTATAATTTTTTTATTTGTTTCTTATTTATTTCTTAATAAAATATATAATCCTATCAGAGCATCACAAAGGATTGAACTGATTTTATATAATATTGATATGGTATATATATACCGCCTAAGTATCACAGAGAATTATTTCATAGTATTCATGTTAGAGTCGGCACCACGTCAAGGCGAAATAAAAAAGGGCAAGTGCGATAAGAAAGTAAATAGTTTGGATCATGAGTCTGAAACAAATAATTTGATTTGATATTTAAAAAATTCGAACCAATTCGATTCATCCATCTTCGAAGGAGTTGGTTGATGACTGCTCATTTCACTTGTGATGATTGGTTGTCAAATGACATTCATGACACCATTAACCAAGGAGAGCGATAAAGAGATTATCCCTAGACCACCTATCCCCAAATCGGTTAGCTTATACAGTCCCCAACAAATATACAATGTGTGATGGAAAATATGGCCAAGGACACCCCTCTCTTGATAACTAGTTGTCAATTAACATTCATATCAAAAAGGGTGACGAAATGATTTCAAAGCGATGACTGTGCGAAGTGCCTCTCATAGGTAAAATCCCTTTATTATACATATGCATCTGTATGTGAATGTCCATATTCGATAAGCCCTACTTCACTTCAAATGTGTTCAATGCCGTCCAAGTCATTTTTTCAGCAAAATATTTTTTATAAAAAAATAATTTCCTAGTATTTTGCTACTAGTAAGTTTTTCAAAGGACTAATTTTTTTTATCCAATTTCCAAATCGGCGAAAAAGTCTTTCCTTACTGATACGAGTTATTTCCTTAACATTTTAACTTTTACCTTCATGCTATTTATTGTTGGGAATCAATTTTTCTCTACAACAGCCAATTTGCTGATAATACTATTTATTTTTTCAAAAAATCTTTCATTCACCAACCTAATACTGGAAAACATCTCCTACACAAAAAGTCATAGGTGAATCGACTCATCAAAATCCCATTTTAATAGATCTACACAAGCAAAAACACTTGTCATTCATTGGTTATGAATGGATCACTTTGTTGCAATTCGTACCAAGAGAATTTAAAAGTCGTATGTTTACATAATTTTCATCCTTCACAGTTTAATCCTAAATTACTATTGTATTTCTTTAAGACCCCTAGTAATTAGAATAATATTGTCATTTCCATTTGTCTAGGATTCTCTTTCGCATTGTATAAATACTCGATATGAAAATGAAATTATTTCTTAGATTAATTTAACCTAACTCTTACCTTAAAATTCTATTCTTGAATCATTTGCTCATAATAAATTCACTAATAACGGTTATTTGGAGGCCCCTCGGTCTAGAATATATATATATCTGTGATTTTTTTCGCCTACTCATTAGGTTTAAGTTTGATCAAAGCCACTAGATACTCTCCATCAATGTCAAGGAAAGAAGTTGTAGCTTAGAACGTCCTACTTGCATATGCCTTAAGCTCAAGGGACGCTAGGATTGAAAATTTCCATTGGCACGTCAATAAGCAAGCCGTTGTATGTCAATCCTACACTTTTCACTATACCAGTGTAATAACTGATTATATTAGGATACTTGCCCTTTTCTACCGTCACGCTCAACTATAGACAATTGTTTTTTAGTGAACTTTTACACGCTAATTAGTTATAAAAAAAAGAAATACAAGCAACTCATCTCTGCAACTCTTCATTCAATCTTACTGAAGAATCACTTGCAGATTCACACTACTACCACCCACCCACAGAAATGAAAAAAGAATCACACATGTATGGTACAGACATTTCCATTCTCATTAGATTACAAGTGAACAGAATAGACAGTGTAAAACTCTGCAGCAAGCTTTATACTCCCTCACTTTTCGATGCCCTGCTGCATATATTGTATCAAATCATACCCAGCAGTCGTCCACTTATTGTATGCATCACTGCATGCACGAATCATGTAATTGGCTGCTTCACGCTCACTCATCTCAGGATGAAATCTCTTCCGAAGATTTCCTATAGGGTCACCCCTGCTAAAGCAAGGCAATCCACTATCTAGCATCATCAAAACTGTATTTATTATCCCGTCCATGTAGCGGCGCGCAGCTAGGTAACCCTTGACACACAAGCTGGAAAAGAATCAATCCAGCCTTAGCATAAGAAAAAAGTAAATCATACCAAAAGAACAGTGCAAATGGCCCAAAGAAGACCACTGACCTTACAAACAGGTACCATGTCTCACTTTTCATTGCTCCAGATGGGTCAATTAATTGGGTCATCTCATGACTCAGCTTGAAGTGAGCACTTTCAAATCGCATATTTCCACCAGGAGAAATTTCCAGGATAAAACCAAAGTCAATATGGACAAGCCTACCAGCACTGCAGAAAAATGTGAAGGAAATTCATAAGATGAATCGATATTACCCGGCCAATAACGATAAGCTGGAAAAAATGTCTACTTATTTCAGAATAATATATTTGCTTATTCGGAGTATCCAAAAGTATATGTCCATTTCATGAACTCCACAAGAAAATCTGCACCACCCAACATGGAAACAACACTTCCAAAAGGCATAATACATGGACAGACACTTTAACTTCGTCTCTTCTAACAACTAAATACTCCAACTTTGAGGATGCACATCTTGACACCTCAACTTGTTTCACATCAACGTTGGGTGTACACTAGACATAGTCGAGACGTGTTGAAATGTCTAGATGTACATTCTTATAGTAGGAGTGTTTAGCTTCCAGTTGAGGCCAAGTTAAGGAATCTATCTATGTATTATGCCTTGTGAAAAAGATTGTACAGCTATGTAATGAAATTAATTCACATTGTACAGCTATGTAATGAAATTAATTCACATTCTTTGGTCCTTGGTTTGTTAAGACTCATTTAAACAAGTTTATTCAATAATCAAAGCAAGTTATAGACACCACTGTTAAGTGTTTAATAAACAATTGAGTCCACATAAGCGTGAATAGTTAAACCATTAGCCATCAAGATATATACAATACAAAGCTAGTTGAGCTTGCCTCGTGACACATAGTGTTTCACGTGAGTCTCCTAGTACAACAACAACATACCCCAGTGCCTCAAAAGGCTCCCGCTCATTGCGGGGTAAGGGGGGGTCGGATGTACGCAGCCT
>JAPFFP010000008.1:14000939-14015646 GCA_026153255.1 Solanum medicagineum | reverse complement strand
GAGTCATTTTGCTTTATTCCATCATACTCCCAAGGCCAAAAAATAGTCAATCTTTGGCTCCAGGGGAATGTTGGATAGTCTCCTAGTAGACATTGCTAAATGCAAATAGCACACAGCAATGGCAAGTATATCGCCAAATCTTTAGTATATAACTTGTAACTACAAGCAGAAAGTTGCTTGTTGGTTGCACATTGCACATTATCTTTAATTATCAACAAATGTGTATCAGCAATCTTACGGCTGATAAATGTTGAGTTCCTATGTTTTCTTAATCTCAACCTATTAGATTAGAAATAGGAATATCTAGTCTTATTTAGAATTGGAATAGGTATAGTATGTTGTTTCCTAGTTGGACTTTGGATTAGATTGTAGTATCTATAGATAGTGTCTTTATGTAGTAATGTAAATACACAATAATATTTTTCTTCAATATTTCTCACCTGGTATCAGAGCATCGGTGAGGAACTTTCGACAGACCACCATACATCAATTTCCTACGGTTGTCCAGGGCTAATTTGTGTCCGCATTTTTTTTGTTAGTGGTGTGTGAAAATTAACACCACCACTGGATCCCTCATCCTTTGGCGACAGGATTCCAAATAGCATCCTTCTCCCACACGCGCCGATAGGAGGTGCAGTTTTTCCGACGAGATCTAACCACACGCCAACGCGTGAGACCAGATCCGGCCATTTTCTGGCTTTCGTTTTTTCCAACTGGGTCGCCTCTCCATTCCGAGGCTACCCATACAATTTTTTTCTAATTCCAACCTCCGGAATTAGGGTTCTGGTGATTCCAACCCTTTCTGGCAACTGTTTCAGTGTTTCCGGCCAATTGTTTTTTAGTTTTTTCCCTCAGTGAGGTCGCCTCTGCATTCTGAGGCAGACCACATATATTTTTTTATTTTTTTCTTACCAGTTTTTTACAAAAAATGTTTTTTATTTCAAAAGATGTCTTTTGGGTTTGATATGTTTCGCTCCGAAGTACAGGAATCGGAAGTTTAAATCCTATGATTACTTCAGAACCATTAATGGGCAATTCCAACTATTTGGCATGGGCTTCCTCGGTTGGACTATAGTGCAACGGTCAAGGTGTTCACGATCACTTAACAACCAATGCTGGTGTGGTAGATGAAAGGAAAAAAGGCTACGGAAGACTTGGGCATGCGGGAGTGTTAATTGTCTCGCATTAGTGGGAGTACGTTTCTTGGTCTTCTTATAAGGTCTTGGGAAATCATCACCTCATGAACGAACTATCTTTTGGGGTTTAGTTAGGATCAATACCTATTTTCAAGCATATCAGAAACTCTTGTTCTTGAAGTGATAATAATAGTGCTTTTACAATTATTCATTTTAATGTATGGGGATCCTACACAAATTGATTTTTTGCTTGAAAATCAATGTTTTGACACCTTTATTGATTGTTGTACTGGGATGACTTGGGTGTGTGTGTAAATGGCTAAATGTATGGTGTTCTCTTGCTTGCAGTCAAATCATGTCATAAGATAACTTGTACCCAATTTGAGGTTAAGATAAAGATCTTGTTCACTGACAATGACACATGATACATGGATAAAAGCTTTGGTTTTTAATGTTTAATTCAATGAGATAATCAATCATACTAGTTGTCACTACACTAGCGCACAACATGGGATTGCTGAAAAAAGAAATATGCATTTGTTTCAAGAGGCAAAATCTCTAATGTTTACCATAAATCTAACAAGATCCTACCAAGGCAATCCCATTCTAGTTATTGCCGGTCTTACCAATAGCATGCAACTTAAAATCCTCCATTTCAGAGTCCTCTAGAGGCTTTAAAGGGTGAGAATAAACATAACAAAACCACGGAAGAGGGCCAAAAATATCCCCAACTTATAAAATATGGTTCACAAGTACCCTCCATCAATCTATTGGTCCAAATATACTCCCAACTTCTTTCTTTTTTTTTTTTTTTGGCTCAAGATTAGCCTTCAAACCAACACCCTAAATTTGATGGCCTTTTACTATTTAAAAAAGAAAAAACTACACAAAACAGACCTAATGTGAAATTATTTACCTTTAATGAACCGAACTAAAACTATTTACACTTAAGAGACTCACTGCCCAAACTATTTACCTTCTTACCGCACTTTCCCCTTTTTATTTCGCTCATGACATCATGCTGATATCAGCACAACATCAGCATGAATACTATGAACTAATCATCTATGACACTCCAGCAGTATATATATACCATACTGGCATTATATAGAATGAGCTCAATCCTCTATGATAATCTGGTGGTATATTGATACACTATAAGTATCATATAAGATTAGGTTTTTGTAAGAAATAATTTAAAAAAAATTATTAAACTCCAACTTAGTAGAAATTATATTGACTATGATACTTCGTTGGTATATTGATACCATATCGATATCGTATAGGACTGGAGCTTAATTATCTATGATATTCCATCAGTGTATTGATACTCTATAGGTATCGTATAGTTTTGAACTCTTTTTTAAGAAATAGAACGATTACGAGAAAATTATTAAAGTCACAAAATTATTTATTAAACTCTAAATTAGTAGAAAATATATTCTTATGATACTCCCTCGGTATATTAATATCCTATCGATATCATATAATTTTGAGCTCTTTTCTAAATAAATAAAATACAAACGACAACAACAACATATCCAGTGGAATTCCACAAGTGGAGTCTGGGGAGGGTAGAATGTACGCAAAGACCTTACCACTACCTCATAGAAGTAGAGAGGTTGTTTCCTAGGAACCCTCGTCTCAAAAACCCATAAGCAGAATAAACTAGATACGACAAAAAGGAAAAGAAGGGGAATAGAAAAGGCGACCAATAACGAAAAGCACATAACAATATGTAAATACGATAAAATTAACACACATACGACAGATAATAACAACATGATATAAACACGAAACTATTCATGCTATCCTACTATACCCCAAGGCCAGACATCCACCTAACCCTACCAACCAATTAGCCTGCTACTCTAATTCGTGACCTTCACTCCTTTCTATCTAAGGTCATGTCCTCGGTGAGATCAAGTTTCGTCATATCTTATCTGATCACCTCCCTTCAATACTTCTTCGATCTACCTCTACCCCTTCGGGTAGCTCCCAAAACCAAACTCTCGCACCTTCTAACAGGAGCATCGGTACTCATTCTCTACAAATGTCCAAACCATCGCAGTCTCGCTTCCCTCAGCTTATCAGCCACAGGGGCCACCTCTAGTTTCTCCCGAATGGTAGCATTCCTAATCCTATCACTCATGGTGGACCACACATCCATCTCAACATCCTCATCTCTGCGACATGCATCTTCTAAACATGTGCATTTTTTATTAGCCAACATTCCACCTCATACAGTAAAGATGGTCTAACCACAATTCTATAAAACTTACCTTTGAGTTTAGGTGGTATATTCTTGTCACACAATACTCCCGAGGAAAGCATCCATTTAGTCCATGTTGCCCCAATACTATGTGTGACATCATCGTCAATATCGCCACTACTCTGGATGATGAACCCCAGATACTTAAAGTTTTCCCTCTTGGGGATAGGTTGAGTGGCAAGCCTCACATCAATGTCCGCTTCATCCCTCGCAACACTGAATTTGCACTCCAAGTATTTTTAGTCCTGCTCAGTTTGAATCCTTTGAACTCTAAGGCATGTCTCCAAGCCTCCAACCTATCATTAACTTTAGTCCAAGTCTCATCAATCAGTACTATGTCATCTACAAATAGCATACACCATGGAACCTCCTCTTGGATAGATCGGGTCAGCTCATCCATCACCAAGGCAAACAGGAAAGGGCTCAACATAGATCCTTGATGGAGTCCCATCTCAACAGAATAATACTCTAAGTCTCTTCCCACCGTTCTTACCTGAGTTTTGGCTCCGTCGTATATGTCCTTAATCGTCCTGATATATGCCATTGGGACACCTTTCATCTCTGGACACCTCTATAGGACATCTCTTGGAACCTTGTCATAGGCCTTCTCAAGATCAATGAACACCCTATGAAGGTCATTCTTTCTTTCTCTATATTTCTCCACTAATCTCCGAACAAGATGAATTGCTTCAGCAGTCGACCGGCCCGGCATGAATCCAAACTGATTCTTCGAAATAGACACTACTCTTCTCACCCTCATCTCCACCTCTCTCTCCCAGACCTTCATAGTGTGACTTAGCAACTTGATACCCCTGTAATTGTTACAGTTTTGAATATCCCCCTTGTTCTTGTACAATGGAACCATTGTACTCCTCCATTCTTCAGGCATCTTGGCCATCTTCATAATAGCATTGAACAGTCTAGTAAACCACTCTATGTCATCCTTGACCATGTTCTTCCAAAAATCTATCGGAATCTCGTCGGGCCCGATCGCCCTCCCTCTCTTCATCCTACTAATAGCCCTTCTAACATCCTCAACTCTGAGAAACTTATTAAAGTCACCAACTTATTTATTAAATTCTAAATTAGTAGAAAATATATTCTTTGTGATGCTTTATCGGTATATTGATACCATATCAATATCATGTAAGACTAAGCTTACTCCCCTGTGATACCCTGTCCGTATATGTATACCCTATTGGTATATCATACAAGGTGGGCGCTGACATTAGCATGACATCAACACGCAAATTTTAATAGTAAAGGGCATAAATGTAAGGGGGTATATGAATGAAAATAATTTGCTTCAAAGGGACATAAGCTTAGTCTTCCCTCCACTTTGAAATCCAACCATTGATATAATGATGTATGAGAGATGTATATACATCCACAAATGCTACTATATAATATTTATACACCATAGGAGTTATTATCCTCAACAGATTGGATTTGTTTTTCAATCTCTACAGCTCAAATCTCCTCTAAACGACCCCAAATTTTGGAGTTTCTCACGACATTTTGACTCTTTTGTATATTAGTTCTGTGCATTGTACATAAATGTCAAACTATGTAGTACGTTATTTTTAAAAATACTGTCAATATTATTAAACAAAAAAAATATAAGTAAATGATTATAAATGAAATAATAAAATATAAGTTGATATGAATAATGGGTATAAACTTTCTTATGATTATTAATTGGGTGCATACTGAAAATTGTGAAATCCATATACAAAAATATGTATATCTTATCTAATTTATAATATAAAACTAGATATAGACAAGGTGAAGTGGCACCTCTCAATGACCACCAATTAGATTTATCTTTTTCTCCTTTTTTTGACTTTCATTATTTTAAAATTAATTATGGTATATAAAAATAAAAAGTATTGTTGGAGTTCGTATTTTTAATATAATATAAATAAATAAATAAATAATATGAAAAATTTACTAAATTGGTTGTTTTTAATTGAGGGTATTATAGTGAGTTAACATTTAAGTTAAAGTGTATACAACTTCCTCTCTACTTCTATGAGGTAGTGGTAAGGTCTGCAAACATTCTACCCTCCCCAAACCCCACTTGTGGGATTTCACTGGGTATGTTGTTGTTGTTGTTATTTGTATACAACTTCCACTCAACTTCGAACTAACTCAAAAGCTACAAATCACACTTTGAGTTTTTCAAGAATGGAAAGAATAAAAAAAAATTAGAAAATGTGCAGTTTAAATATGTGAGGAAATACCTCCATTTATAACCAACAAAGTATGAACATACGCTTATTGTGACTTATCAGAAGAGTCACAACTCTTCGGAAAGGTCACAATTTAATATAAAAAAGGTGTTCCTTTTTTATATAATATAATAAAAATAAATAAAATATGATATAAAATATAGAAGACATAATAAATTGAGTGTTTAAGAAGAAGAAAAAGTTAAAAACTTAAAAAAATTCATAGTTACAAACGTGAGCAAACCACTCTATTTATAGTCACCAAAGAAAAGTAACTAACCCTTCAAAAAAGTGACAACATTTGAAAAGGTCACAACTCATTGGAAAACTCACAATTCTTTGGAAAAGTCACAATCCTTTAATGTGAAAAGGTTTCTACTTTTAACATAATACAAATAAACAAAGAAATAAACATAATATATATAAAATATAAATTATAAAGAATATACTAAATTGGGTGATTTAAGAAGAAGAATAGAAAAACTTTTTTAAAAAGTCATAGTTTATAAATGCAAGGAAACTCCTCTATTTATATCCAACAAAGGGTAGTCTGAAAAGGTGCTTATTGTGCCTTATAAAAAAAATCACAAGCCTTTAGAAAGTCACAATCCTTCGAAAAGGTCACAACTCATCAAAAAAGTTCTCTTTGGAAAAATCACAACTCTTCGAAAAAGTCACTACACATTGAAAAGGTGTCTACTTTTAATATGATATAAATAAAATATAATATAATATGAATATAATATGTTGATGATGTTGATGTTGATGATGAATATAAAAGATATACCAAAGTTAGGTAATTTAAGTTGGGGGTATTATAGTAATTTAAAATTCAAGTCACACAGTTCATAATATAGATATAGATTATTCACTTAAAATGTTGCACATTAGCGGCAGGTCAAATTTTAAAATTGAAGCTTCAAAGCTCTTCAATGGCAAATTTCACTGGACATTAGCTCAAATCTTCTTATATACGGTTCAAATTTAAATATGAGTTTTTGTCAATGTTTTGGTTGTTCTGATATGCTATTCACTAGATACAGTTCATGCTTCCGAGTCGAATTTTAAAATTTAGGACACTGCTGGACAAGAACGGTAAATGGGGGTTTAGCTAAAATTTGATTCTGGTTAGTTCTTGTTGTTTTACTCCAAGTATTTTGATTAAGTCACAACTTTATGATGAAATTACGACAGCTTCACTTTAACATCATAAAACAGAGGAGGAAGTCAGAAAAGAAATTAAACAAATACAACAGTAAACGATGGATAAAATCAGAAAACAGAGAAGAATGAAGCAGAATCCAATGAGAAAAATAAAGTACACATATCGGTAATAAGTAATAATTGGGCTATTTATTTGTTATAACAATGACCGAAGGGTCATTTTGTTTAATTTGCCCTTGTTTAAACGAAAAAGCCCATAATTTAATTTAAACAGTGGGCAGGTCCAAAAGGTCCTAAACAATAGACTACTTTGTTTACTTAGCCTTTCACCAACTTTGTGCAGGGATTGCTCCTATTTCGGAGTGGTCTTTAACTTTTGTCCCTCAAATTTTTGCCTTTGTTTCTCATTTAATGAGAATTAATGGGCCAAATACCCTTAACTGTGACTTAATTTCGCAAGGCAAAAATACAGAAAATCTCTGCCTTGTACAGCAAAGATTTAGAGAATAAGTTATGCTTTATAAGGCATAACTTGTGTTTTGTGAAGTTTTTTCAAAAGTTTAGAGAATTTTTGCCTTGTCAAGCAAGAGTTTAGAGAACTTAGCCTCTATCATCTTAAGTTTGTATGAATAAGCTATGTCTTATAAGGTATAACTTTGGGCTTGCGAATTTTGCCTCGTGATTTGTTGCAAAAGTCTAGAGAACCTTTGTCTTGTTGAAAGAATGGAAGTTGTGGTCACAGATTTGCTGAAAAAACTGAAGATGCTAAAAGGGAAACTGAAAGAACGGAGTAACAACAGGGGAAATTAGAAAGGAGGGTATTCACACCAAACATTCCAAAGACCTCTCACTGATGTTAGAACTTTAGCGAAAATCCAATTTAGCCATGATTTTGAGTAAGTTGCTAAAACTGAGAGAGCCTAGAATGAAAGGTCCAGGATTCAATGGTTGAAGAATGTTGACAAGAATACCAAATACTTCACCAACTGAAGTTAAAGACCTTTCACCAACTGAAGATTGCTCCAAAGACCTTTCACCAACTGAAGATTGCTCCTATTTCTGATGCATTCCAATATTTATTCCTCCTCAAATTCTCTTTGTAACATAATCTGTGTTTTATTGTAGACTGCAGCCTCATGGAGTTGAAAGTCAGTCTCCAGTTTTCAGTTTGCATATGAAGCTTTTATAGAAGTTCTAGATTGCTTCCTTGATAGCTCCTGAGTCAGTGATTGTACATCCATCTACTTCCAGGGAGTCTATTGATGACAGACGGAATGAAATTATGGATATCTGTCATTACTTTATGCAGATGACGAAGTGATTTTGTGAGCGCAAGTATGATCAAATCAGATATATCAGGATATTGCAGTCAAATTTTGAAACCTTATCAGGATTGAGGGTAAATAAGGGAAAATGCACCTTTTCCCCATCAAGGAGATTCATCATATACAGGATTTGGCTGCTATCCTAGGATGCAGAATTTACAAAATACCAACAACATACCTTGGCATGCCACTGAGAAGCAAGCAAATGCCTATGGAAATCTGGGATGGCATAGCAGAAAAGGAAAAAAAATAGCTAGATGCAAAGCTCAATATCTCTCTCTTGGAGGTAGGCTAACTCTGATTAGCTCTATCTTAGACTCCACTCCCCACCTACGTAATGTTCCCTTTACCTAGCAATGTTGCAAAGAAATTGAATAAACTGAGAAGTGATTTTCTATGGCAAGGCAGGAATGTTAGCAGCGGTTACATCTTGGAGAACTGGAAGACTACACAAAATGAGCTGAACTTAACAATAGGTGGTTTGGGCATCAGAAACTTAAAGATTTATAACAATAGCCCATTGATGAAGTGCTACGGAGATATAGTCAGGAGGAGCATGCTCTATGGAGGGAAGCAATAAAATGCAAGTTTGGTGAAACACCCCTGGTGCACCAACAATGTCACAAACACACATGGAGCTGGGTAACGAAATTCATTAGAGATATGTGGTCAAAGCTTGAAATGAATCTCTACCATAAGGTGGAAAATGGCAACAGAATCCAATTCTAGAAAGATGTTTGTAGGGTCAATCTTCAAGATAGAGCCCTTCCCAGATCTTTTCACACTGCAATAATCTTGAGGCCAAAGTGAATGTTGGAGAGCGGCAATGATGATTACAGAATTGGCAGACTTCAAGGTGCTCACACCTGAAACTGACAAAATATGCTGGAAGCATCACAAAGATGAGATCTTCTCAATAAACTCTACATATAAAAGAGACATCAATGAGCATCGAGCTCCCTCTTTCCATGAAACTCCATTTGGAAGAGCATGGCCCCTACTAAAGCTAGATGCTTCACATGATTGGTGATTAGGAAAGCTAGGAAGTTCTACAGAAAAGGGACTGCCATTAGTTCTGGGTGCTTTCTTTGCAAAAAATCAATAGAAACAATCAGCCACCTCTTCCTCCATTGCAAGTTCACTGTCCAGCTTTGGGCAATTTTTCTCAACCTCACAGAAACTAAATGGACTACACCTGAACAAAGAGCAGATCTGTTTACTTGTTGGATCAGAAAGGGTGGAAGTAAAGAGCCAGATGAAATGGTGGAGGATAATTCCATCATGTATATGGTGGATAGTGTGGAAAAAGAGAAATGGTAGATGTTTTGAACATATATCTGATTCCATTCAGAAAGTTGAATGGACTTGCATTGTATCATTTTATTGTTGGTGTAAAGAAAAACGAATAGAAGATACTGTGCAACTTGTAGTTCTATTAGGAGCTTTGTAAGTATTTTCTTTTCTTTTTGGAGGTCTCCCACATACCCTTAATACTGAGGAATACAATATTAAACAAATTTAAGAAAAAGATATAAAACTTATTTTTTAAAGAAATATATATGACACGTGTAAAGGCAGTTATCCTTTGTTGTGCATATTCATCTCCGCTTAGTTCATGCACATGAACTGTTGAAACATTTTAAAACGATTTCACCATGGCATGACGATATTTTAGAGGCTTTCTGCGTCTTAAGTAACACCAAACTTGACTTAAGAGTGTAATTTTGCAGCCATTGGTACTATGACAGAGGACACAGGTGATTACCTGTCAATCAGAAGGTTCCCGTTATGTCTATCCTTAGGTTGAAGCAACAAGCTAGCAACTGCATAACCTGCACTGCTTATGATGAAGTTCTCACGAGCAGCTTCGAAACCAGGAGAACCAACAGGCCCATAGTCCTGTTGAAAAATTTCATATAGACCACCATCAGTCGTCTCACCCATCTGACTTCTGCTCCGTGTGTTGGGTACGACCTGCGAAGGGATAGATGTGAAAAGATTTTGGAGGTAAGAAGCCTGTCATGACCACATAAAACTAAGTGACCTCATCATCATTGTACACACATACTATCATCTTTCTTCTGTACGGTCAAGCAGAAGATACCACCATGTATCATATGCTAGATTCTCTCACCAAAAAAAGTCATACGCATATACAAAAACAACTCTTTAATTACTATCCAATACAAAACAAGACCTCTGTGTTCACAATTGCTTAACGCATAAGAACCACAAATTGAACGCTGAAAATATTCTACATATTAACATGATAAATCCAAGATATGACGGAACTAGAAAAAGATAGGAAAATTTATGTTAAGCATTTGTTACTGCAACACAGTTCAGTAACCAATATTAGCTACTATCTTGCAGCATCCCTTTAATGACCTACTGCATTCACGCCTTCAATTACGCTGTAAGATTCAGCAGGCAGTTTAGTTTTCCTCATTTCACTCTAAGGTGTCCCAACTGAGTTGATAATTTATCAGTTGTGACCTCACTAAACCCCTCTTTACCTAACTACACAATATTATGTGCGCGAGTAATTTGGCATATTAACTATGTATTGCTTTCTGGCCAGAGAATTGACAGTTGCACTTGCCAAAACATAAAAAAATAGGATGACTAGGAGAAATCGCGGAATTTGTGTATGAAGAATTTTAGATAGTACTACCTTGATCGTTTTCAAATATCCAGACTCGGTATCTTTTAGCAGATGACATGAAAAATGAAGATGCAACACACAAAGGTAAAATAAGATCACCGCAATGGAGTGCTCTGTAATATGAAGATACGTAACAATGTGATAGGCACACTCTACATAACAGATGTAAGACTAGCAATATTAAATAGGACAAAATGTCAGGTATTCAAGGCCCAACATATCCAAAAGATGAATGCCATTAAAATGTGAATGTTAAGATGGATGTATGGGCATATGATATTACGCAGATTAGAATGCTCAAATTTGGAAGAAAGTGCAAGTAGCACATATAGAGGATAAACTACGAGAAGGTTGGTTTTGATCCATGTACTTCATAGACCTCCACATGCATCACTAAATATGTGCAAATATGATGATTGAAGATACTAAAAACGAACATGGTGACCTAAAATCAAATGAAAGTAATCTATACCAGAAAACCTACAATCTCAAGAATCAAAAGTGAACTTAGCTAAGAGCAGAATGCAAGGGAAGCAAATGATTACATACAGAGTACCTATTACTTGAGATTAAAACTAGTCGGTGTATACCCACCTACAGTAGGCCCAGTGTTTGCAATGTGCTTTTTCTTGGTCTAATGACGTGTTTATATATCAGGGCAGGGATATAAACAAGTGTAAGGGGGAGACTAAAAGCATACGTAATTTGCCTTAAGTGACAACTAATTTAGTATTGAAAGAAAATGGCAAATAAAGCAGGATGAATGCAGAGGACTCACAAATCCAGCTCCAATCAATTTGAGACTGCGAGCAAGACTAGGGGCTTATCCATGAAAGAATAGAACCACTGGTATTCCTGTTTTTCATTTTAAGTGACACCAAATACCTCAAACTCGACAAATATGACATATCTAAGTTAGCTTGTTTTTCTTCTCGTCATACGTACTAGCTACAAACTACTTATATAAGTTGGAAGACGGAGAGCCTATTTGGATTGGTTTTTGGTTTTTGACTTGTAAGCCAAAAGCCATAAGTTATAATACCATTTTAGCTTTAAACTAAGTGCTTCACTTCTTTAATTTACCCAAACACTCCAAAAGTGGTTAAAAGCTGTTTTGGCTTAGAAGCACTTAAAATATAGACAATCCAAACAGATTCTAAATAGCTCCTTAGAACAATGGTTATGGATGCTAACAACATTAATTTTTCAACCACTTCCCTCCAAACATACACAAAAGTTGTACCCTTCACTATCCAAAGTAAAAGCCACATAAAATTTTAACTCGAACTTGTTTTCCTAAATGGTAGCACACTGGATTTACGTGTTCCATTAGAGCCATAAGGCCACAAAATTTCAGCATATACTTAACATACTGTCATTTCTCAATCTTCCGTCAGAAGCAAAAAAAAAAAAAAAAGGTGTGTTGGTGGAGGGAAGGAGCCCAGTGCACAAAGCGCTTTAGCAAGGCCCGAGGAAGGACAATGTAGACAGCCTACCCTAATGCAAGCATTAATTGTTGTTTCCATGGCTTGAACCAATGACCTATAGGTCACATGGAAACAATTTTACCGTTCCTCCTTGGCTCTCCTCCTCTTTCGTCAGAAGTATTTTGGGAAAAAAGGAATGTTAGAGATGATTAAGAAAAAGTGCAGTTTGACATAAGAAGATGAACGTGTTATTAGGAAGGGAATTAGTGACTGCAGGGCAGTTCATTGGCCCAGAAATTACAATAGGAAAAGAGACATAGGCATAATATGTCCAACAGCTGAAGAGCTTGATCAATTTTCTTATTCTCCTCTTTCAATTTGTTCTTAGTTTTCCTAGAGTCTCCAAGTTTATCTTGATATTCTATATGACCTCAGTAATCAGAATATTCCATGTTGTGATCCCTTAAGGGACTATTCACAATCTGACGCCAGCAAAGGTCGATCATGCAGAAAGGAGGACATGTGGTAAGCAATTGATTTGGGGAAAACCTAGTTGTTGCTTTTTTTTTCTTGGGTAAAACGTACTTGATCGGTGATGGCTTGTTTTCATCTCCCAGTATCTTTTTTCTCCACTCTAATTCATTTCTATTTATATCAATTTCTATTTGCTTTTTTTTAAATAAGTTATCAGTTCACAGAAATTTCACATATGAAAAGTTCACTCTGAAAGCAGATATGTTGCTCAGACTCTTAAAAATGTCAACGGGTGCGTGTCCGATTCTCCATCACGCCTGAAGAGTCGGCACAACTTAGGAAAGCACATGAATCCATGAAACCATAAGCAGATGTTATACAAGGATTCACCTCAATTATTCCTCTTTCTGGGCCAGTTGGGAGAACTCCATATGGATATAAATAAAGATTAAGCCCAACAGCTTCAAAGATATCTTTTAAAAGTGAAATAACTTGTAAAGCAAGGACATCTTGCCGGCAATCATCTCCAACCTATGCCAAAGAAAACAAAATTTAGCCATATGTAAAGTTGCATAAACAAGAAATGAGCAGGTTAGCATACTGAACTTCAAATTCCATCTACATAACAAGTTTTTTAGATCCCTTTTTCATAAAGTAAGTGTGAGAAATATGGGGAAAAATATTATTGAATTGTGTATTTACATGTACGTTTACATTACTACATAAAGACCCTATTTATAGAAGCTACAACCTAATCCAAATCTAACTAGGAAAGAACATACTATTCCTATTCCAATTCTAAATAGGACTATGTAATCCTATTCCTATTCTACCACTCCCCTCAAGCTGGTGCATACAAATCATAAGCACCCATATAATTAATACGACGACCAGTGAGGGACTTGGTGAAGACATTTGCAAGCTGATCACTTGACTTCACAAACTTTGTAACAATTTCTTTTGAGAATATTTTTTCTCTGACAAAGTGACAATCAATCTCAATGTGCTTGGTCCTTTCATGGAACACTGGATTTGATGCAATATGAAGGGCCGCTTGATTATCACGCACAAGTTCCATTTGATCAACTTCGCCAAATTTTAGCTCCTCAACAACTGCTTGACCCAGATAAGTTCACAAGTTGCTATAGCCATTGCTCGATATTCTGCCTCTGCACTTGACCGAACAACCACACTCTGTTTCTTGCTCTTCCGTGACACCAAATTACCTCTTACTAAAACACAATATCCGGATGTAGACCGCCTATCAGAAGGTGCTCCTGCCCAATCAGCATCTGTATATCCCATTATATGCTCATGTCCTTGATCTTCGAAGAGTAGTCCTTTTCCGGGCGCTGACTTTATATATTGCAGAATACGAACAACTGCATCCCAATGACTATCACAAGGGGAAGTCATAAACTGACTTACAACACTCACAGGGAACGAAATATCAAGTCTTGTCATTGTGAGATAATTTAACTTTCCCACTAGTCGTCTATGCCTTTCAGGATTACTGAGTGGCTCCCCCTGTACTGGAAGCAGTTTAACATTCGGATCCATAGGAGTGTCAATGGGTCTACATCCCATCATCCCTATCTCCTCAAGAATGTCTAAGGCATAGTTGCGCTGAGAAATAACAATACCTGATCCAGACTGAGCAACCTCAATACCTAGAAAATACTTTAATCTGCCAAGGTCTTTAGTTTGGAAATACTTAAAGAGAGATTGTTTCAAACTAGTGATACCATCTTCATCACTGCCAGTGATAACAATATCATCAATATAAACAACTAAATAAATACATAAATTTGGTGCAGAATACCGATAAAATACAAAGTGATCAACTTCACTACGAGTCCTACCGAACTCCTGAATTACTGTGCTGAATTTTCCAAACCAGGCTCGAGGGGAGTGTTTCAGACCATAGAGTAACTTACGCAATCGGCATACAAGTCTACTAGACTCCCCCTGAGCAACAAAACCAGGTGGTTGCTCCATATAGACTTCTTCCGC
>JAPFFP010000008.1:13954348-13984545 GCA_026153255.1 Solanum medicagineum | reverse complement strand
ACAGTTTAAAGAGTCATTTTGCTTTATTCCATCATACTCCAAAGCCAAAAAATAGTCAATTTTTGGCTCCATCCGAGATTGATGGAAATTCTTCTTTTACTTGAGGCGGATATATTTGAGCCAAGGGTCTTTCGGAAGCAACCTCTTTATCTCCATGAGGTAATGGTAAGGTTTGCATACACTATACCTTTCTCAGACCCTACTTTGCGGGATTTCACTGGGCATTTTATTGTTATACAATTCTCATAATAAGTTTATATCTGATCTACATCAATTATACACAATTGTTTACAACGAAAAAGCAAGGATACAATGCAATTCCTTTTCACTTTATGAATGTAATTGAACTGATCTCTAAACATCTATCATTTCTTTCGGACCATACTGACCACTTGAGTTGCGCCGACTCCACTTTCATGCCGCACCCGTATCAGATTCTCCGAAAATACACTATTTTTTGAGAATCTGAAATGTACCCGCTAACACTTCTGAAAAGTCCGAGCAACATAGCCGACCACCATATGCATGATGGAACTAATCTCCACCATTTCTTCTGACTCTTACTACACCCCTCATATCCAGCAACTCGGTAGATCAGATGTGTGCTCTAGCATTGTCCAGTTGTAACATGTTATGTTGAGAAAGAGATTCTACAACTGAGTGAAGCTGCAATGTAGTAAAAGATGCTTGTTTGTCTCCCCAGTAGTGTTACACAGAAAGCACCTCGAAAATAGCTGTCTCCCCTTCTTCTGCAAAATTTCTTGAGACAGACATTCCCACTTAATCAATAGCCAAGTAAAGCATTTTACCTTTGTGGGAATGATACTTTTCCAGAAATAGTTCCAATGGTAGAGTACCTTCCCCCCTCCCCAACCAACTGTAAGCCTCTCCTGTACACACGTCCTACTGAGAAGTTCCCATCTTTGTTGTGTTTCCACAGCACCCTATCTGCCTCTATTGTGACAATATTGCTTCCTCCTAGAGGCAACTCTGTCACTTTCCTAATCATTTAGCATTCTTCTGAACGAGATATCCCATCCATTTACTGACCAGCACTCACTTACCTTAGCCTCAGTGTTTCTACAGATCTGGAAATTGCTCCTTGAGTGGTGATTGATCGATCCATCATCGTGCCAGAATTTTGTCTTATTTCCATTGCCTATCTTATTAGTGGCTTCCATCAATGGCCATAAGTTTCTGATTGTTCTCCAAACTCCTATACCATAAGGATCAAATACAATGTTGGAACACCATAGATTAAATTCACCAGACTTTCTCACAATTACTTTTCTCCATAGAGCCCTTTCCTCTTTAGTGCATCTCCATAGCCACTTCATCAGTAAACTCTCATTCTGCAATCTGAGATTTCTGTCCCCCTATCCCTCTCTTTATTTAGCATATAACAGTTTTCCAGTTAACTAGGCAGTAACCCTTCCCTTCTTTATTTCCATGCCAAAGAATATCTCTTCTAAGCTTATCAAGTTTCTCACAAATTTTGATGGAATTTGGAATAGGGAGATCACATTAGCGGGTAAAGAATCTAGGACGGAATTGGTTGGGATCAGTCTACCACCTAGGATCAGTTAAAATGTTGGGATATAACTGCTTCAAGATGCCATTTCCCAACCAGTTTCTTTCCAAAACATTACCCTCCTACCATACTCAACATTGAAACTGATCTTTTGTCCAATTCCAGGCCAAAAATTCCTAATTGATCTCCGCAAACTAGTTTCATAGTGACTGGTTACCCCTTTGGTCAACCAAAATCCTTCCTCGTATTTTGCCATCAGTACAGTAGCCCATAAAGTATGCTCCTCCTTCCGTCATCTCCAGCCATTTCTTCAGGAGATGTTTGTTTTGATTCCTATAATTTCTGCTTCGAAGACCACCTTGTCTTTTGGACAGGATTAAAGTTCCCCATTTACCAGATGCACACATTTCCTCTCATTTTTTCCTTACCATAAAAAGTTCCTTCTGAGACTATCCAATCTTTCATCCACACAACTGGGAAGAGGGAACAAAGACATCCAATAAGTAGGTAGAGCATCCAATACAGAATTATCATAACCAACTTCCCTTCCAAAGATAAGTACTGAGAGTTCCAACTAGCCAGTCTATTTTCACATATTTTCAAAACACCATTCCAAAAGAGTTCAGATTGGCTTTTCTACCAGAGGCATTCCTAGATACACAGTTGGAAAGCACTATATATCTTCACTTAAAATATCAGCCAGTTGTTCTACTCCTGTCACCTCATTTACTGGGGAAATCCGACTTTTCCTCCAATTGATGTGGAGGCCACAAATTGCTTCAAATAGGATTAGTAACTCTCAAAGCCTTCATTTGCTCCTCTTTCCTAATGTTTACTTTCCATCAACTCCTTTCTCATGATTTTTGACCTCGCTTTCCAACCATCACAAATCGAACTCTTATTTACTGCTTCCCCTCTTTCCTATCTGGTGGGATTCCTTGTGTTAGTTCGCAATGTCTTTGCTAATTCCTTCGGCTTGTATCAAGAACAATCTAACCTTTTTCTCAAAAGAAGGAGAAAAAATTCTTAGCTTTTCATCATCGAAGACCCTATGATATGCTTAAGAACTTCATAAATCCTGTAGCTGTCACCATGGTCAATATTACATGTTGGGACCTCATTACAATTTGTTTATCTGATGGGTTGAACAGTTTCATCAAGAACCTGCCATACACTCTTAGTTATCAGTTCTACAACAACAACAACATACCCAATGTAATCCCACAAGTGGGGTCTAACGAGGGTAGGGTGTACACATACCTTATCCTACCTTTTCGGGTAGGGAGGTTGTTTCCAATAGACCCTTGTGTCATGGACCAAGAACTCACGCTAGAACTTCTGTGCGGCACTAGTCAGTTTGCTCACGAATCTTGCATGATCTTGGAAAAACTAGTAAGCCTGTTGCCTACGATCGCTAAGGGAATGCTAGATATTGAAAGACAAGAGAGAGCTTTTGAAGAAAGAAGACTTTGATTGCTTGGAGAATGCTTTACAAGGCTTGAGCGCTTACAACTTTGCTTGATGCTAAAGGAATGCCAAGGAGGGGTATCTATACTACTCCACCTCCTTAACGGACGGCTAAGATTAATTTGATCCTACGGCTAGGATTGATCCTCTAGAGTCTTCCTACATAATATCTAAGATATTTACAAGTGCAAGACTTATCTACATAATTCTACATGTCTCTGGAACCTTCCAGGTCTCTCTAGTCTTCTCTTCAATCCTCTGCACAATTCTAGAGAGTTTCGGAGCCCTCCAGAGCACGGCGGACACGTTCCTGCGCTGTTTTGGAGCAAAACTTAGGCGGGACGTGTCATTCTCCCCCACCTAATGATGCGACGACCGCGGTGCATTGTTGCTGCTGTAAGAATTCATGCACCTTGTCCGGAAACTGCCACAAGTCTTCGTATTTCTCCCAAGTGGCCTCTTCCGGTGATTGACCCTTCCAATGGACAAGGAACATTGTGGTAGCCAGTTGTCCCCTCTTCTGCTTCGCTTGGTAATCGATGATGGCCTCTATGTCCCGATCATGCGAGGCAGTGATGGTAATGGGTGCCTTACTCGACTGTCCTCGACTTGGATCATCCTTATCCTCATGGTATGGCTTGAGGACGCTAGCATGGAAGACAGGATGAACCTTTAGTGACGGTGGTAGCTCCAATCGATATGAGATCTTGCCAACCTTGGCAAGGATCCTGAACGACCCCTCGTATTTGCATACTAAGTTTGGGTTTACGCCCCTTAGTGCTTTGAACTGCCTTGGATTGAACTTTACCAACACCAGGTCTCTGAATTTGTAGTTGGTAGGATGTCGCGTTCGGTCGGCAAACTTCTTCATCTGCTTGGCCGCCTTGGCTAAGTGAGAATTGGCAGTGTCCATTTGCTCCTCGAATTCTTTGGCCAAATGATAAGCTCCCAAACTCTTTCCTTCGAATGTTGCCGGTAACGAGTATGCTTGGCCGCCTTGGCTAGGTGAGATTTGGCGGTGTCCATTTGGTCCTCGAATCCTTTGGCCAAATGATAAGCTCCCAAACTCTTTCCTTCGAATGTTGCCAGTAACGAGTGTGGAGTTTGCGGCTGTTGGCCTGTAGCAAGCTCGAACGGTGTCCTCCTTGTGGCTTCACTCCGCTGTAAGTTGTATGAAAATTGGGCCACATCAAGCAACTTGGCCCAGTCCCTTTGGTGCGAGCTTACGAAGTGCCTAAGGTAACACTCCAACAAGGCATTAACTCGTTTGGTTTGGCCGTCGGTTTGTGGATGGAAACTTGTGGAGAAATGTAGCTCCGTGCCAAGTATTTGGAATAGTTCCCTCCGAAAGTTTCCAGTAAAGCGCGGGTCACGATCACTTATGATGTGCCTCGGCAGCCCCCAATACTTCACCACATTCTTAAAGAATAACTGGGTTGCTTCCTTAGATGTGCATCCTGGTGTGGCAGGCATAAATGTGGCATACTTGGAGAACCTGTCCACCACAACCATAATGGTGTTGTGTCCCTCGGACTTTGGTAAGCCAGTGATAAAGTCCATGGTAATGCTCTCCCACGATAGCTCGACTACGGGGAGTGGCTCCAAAAGACCTCTGAGATGGCGTTGTTCTATCTTACCTTGTTGACAAACAAGACAAGTTTGCACAAACCATTCGATATCGTCCCGCATTCTTGGCCAATAGTAGATTGCCTCGATGAGAGCTCGCGTACGGTGCTGTCCTGGATGCCCGGCATAACGTATCATGGCTTTCTTTCATGATTTGTCGCCTTATGTTGCCATACTTCAGAACGTAGACCCTCCTTCCGGCGGTGAGCAGGATACCATCTTCAATCCAGAAGCGTCGGTTCTGTCCTTGTGACACCAACTCTGTAAGCCTTTTTGCTTCCGGGTCATGTGACAAGCCCTCTTTGATGGATTCTCGAATGTCGCAGTGGGCTGTTGTGATGGCAGCTAGCTCCACTTTCCTGCTCAAAGCATCGGCCACTACATTGCCCTTGCCTGGTTTGTACACCAGTTCGTAGTCGAACTCGGCTAGAAAGTCTTGCCACCTAGCCTGCTTAGGAGTATGCTTCTTTTGTGACTGGAAATAGCTGGTGGCGACGTTAACGGTCTGGACCACGAACTTTGAGCCCAACAAGTAATGCCTCCAGGTTCTAAGGCAATGTACAATGGCGGTCATCTCCTTCTCTTGCACAGTATACCGCTGTTCGGTCTCATTCAGCTTACGGCTTTCGAAAGCTATGGGGTGCCTATCTTGCATCAGCACGCCCCCAATAGCGAAGTCTGAGGCATCCGTGTGTACTTCGAACGTCCTGGAGAAGACGGGTAATGCAAGTACCGGCTCCTCTGATATGTCAGCTTTGAGGCTCTCAAATGCCTCCTGGCATTTCTTGCTCCAAACCAACGACTTGTTCTTCTTTAGCAACTCAGTGAGTGGAGCGGCTATGGCAGAGTAACCACCTATGAATCTCCGGTATTAGTTTTCGAGCCCAAAAAATGATCTTAGCTCCTTCACCTTGGTGGGTGTCTCCCACTCTACGATGGCTCGCACTTTGGACTCGTCCATGTGAAGCTGGCCCTGGCTAATGATGTGACCGAGGAAGTGCACTTTGTGCTGGGCGAACTCGCACTTCTCTCGCTTGACGTACAACTGGTTCTCCCGTAAGACTTGGAAGACTTTCCGTAGATGCACTATGTGCTCCTCCAAGGTGTGGCTATATATCACAATGTCATCCAAGTATACTACCACAGAGTCATCCAGGTAGGGGTGGAAGATCTTATTCATGAGGATACAGAAGGTAGCGGATGCGTTGGTTAAACCGAAGGGCATTACCAACCACTCGTACGATCCATACCTGGTGATGCATGTTGTCTTTGGCTCATCCCCATCAGCTATGCGTACCTGGTAGTAGCCTTTCTTGAGATCCATTTTGGAGAAGTGTTTTGCTTGCCCAAGTCTGTCGAATAAATCGGCTATCAGCAGGATCAGATACTTGTTCTTGACGGTCACCTTATTTAGCGCCCGATAGTCTATGCAAAGGTGCAGCGACCCATCCTTCTTTTTCTGAAACAGTACTGGGGCTCCATATGGTGCTTTGGATGATCGGATATGGCCAGCTTTAAGGAGCTCCTTCAACTGCTTCGTGAGCTCCTCCAATTCTGATGGTGCCAATGCGGTATGAAGGGTAAGCGGGTGGTTGGGTGCCTGGCTCCAACTAGATCTTGTGATCGACCTCCCTTCTAGGCGACAAGTGTCTAGGCAATTATTCGGGCATGACGTCTTTATTCTCGTCAAGCACCTTTCCAATGCAGGGTTGCAGGGGTTCTGGGACACCATCGCTTTCACTCAAACTTGCGACGGTGGCTAGGTAAGTGGGCTCCTCCTTCTTGAGACCCTTCATAAGCTGCATGGTCGATAGTTGGGTGACTCCTTCCGCCTTGGGCATCTTGACTAAAGGCACCATGCAGGACCCTTCCTTCTCCAGCACAAGCATCCTTTGAAGGTAGGGGTCTATCATGGTGTGGCATTGGCGGAAGAACTCTTGCCCAAGTATAATATCGAAGATGTCCAAGAGGGCGACAGCAAAGCTAGTCTTACCTTGCCATCTGCCTAAGGTGACGTCTATGCCATGTGCAACTCCGCATACCGGCGTTGGTGGGGCATTAACCATCTTAAGACTCATGCTGCTCGGACTATAACTTAGCCCCAATCCTGCCGCTGCTGATTTGGTCATGATGCTGGCTTCGGCTCCGGTGTCCACCATAGCGCGCACCTGCTTCCCATTTAGGGTCATATCCACGTACTATGTAGGGTAAGCCTCCTGCTTATTGGCTGTCTTGGTAGCAGTGGCACAAAACCCGATCATGCCCACTTGCGTGGTGCCAAACTTGGGCCTCGGTCTTGAGCCTCCTTCTTCCCGTAATCCCGTATGATGCCTCCAAGGTTTTTCATCTGGGGACACCTCGCGTATCCGTGTGGACCTCCGCATATGTAGCAGCCTCTCTCCTTAGGTGGCTGGTCCTTCTCGGCATAGGCCTGACGTACCGGCTTCCTAGGTGGGAGGGCTTCCTTGCCCTTGCCGCGATCTCCCCCACCTTTGGCATGTCTACTTCGTGTCTCCTTAGCCTTGCCTCTGTCCTGCTTAAAGTCCATCAGGGCTTCTGCCTGGGTGATGGCCTCGTCAAAGTTGGAATCTTGTTGTCGCTCTAGTCCCATCCGGGCCCAACTCTGCAATCCGTCCATGAAGTTGAACAGCATATCTTCTTCCGTGAGGTTGGGGATTTGAAGCGTGAGAGTTGTGAACTCCTTTATGTATGCCTTCATGCTGCCTGTCCGCTTCAATTCCCTAAGCCTCCTTTTTGCTACATAGACGACATTGTTGGGGTAGAAGGTCTTCATGAACTCCGCCTTGAATTGTTCCCACGTGCTGATCGTGCAGTCTCTTTCCTATCTCGGAATCCTTCCGTTTCCACCATAGCATTGCCATCTCGGTCAAGTACATCACGGCCGTGTTGATCTTCGTATCATCACCGCTCACCTTGTTGCACTTGAAGTAGTTCTCCAAGTGCCACAAGAAGTTTTCCACCTCTTGGGTGTCACGGACGCCTTTAAAGGTGGGTGGCTTGGGAGCCTCGATCCTGGCCTCCCGTTCTACGGCAGGGGTGGCATGTCTCCCCTGCTGGATGGCTTCCTCGAGCTCTTTTACCTTGGTGCTCATGGCTTCTAGCATGCCCATGAGCTTCTTCCTCCGTTGCCCGTTGGTCGTCAAGGTCCTTACGGATGTTATCATTTTCCTCGAGGGCGAATTCCTCCAAGATCTTGAATTTGCCATCGATTTGATTCAAGCGATGGCCCAGCAACTCTACGGCCTGGCGAGCAGTCTCTACTCTAGCGATCCATTCCATCCCGAGAGTGACGTCTGTTGGCAACTCCTCTTGCTCATCGTCACTTACTTCGGCGGTTGGAAGGGAGACAGCATCGCTTGGGGCAGGATCAGTTGGCACTTTCTCCACCTTCTTGACGTTCTTCTCACACTTGCGCTTTTTGGTAACGTCCGTCATGACTCCGGCAGTGCTGACAGCATAAACCTCTCCGTCACTTGCCATTATTTCCCTTAGTAGCCAGGCTCTGATATCACGTTGTCACGGACCTAGAACTCACGCTAGAACTTCCGTGCGGCACTAGTCAGTTTGCTCACGAATCTTGCACGATCTTGCAAACACTAGTAAGCTTGTTGCCTACAATCGCTAAGGGAACGCTAGATATTGAAAGACAAGAGAGAGCTTTTGAAGAAAGAAGACTTTGATTGCTTGGAGAATGCTTTACAAGGCTTGAGCGCTTACAACTTTGCTTGATGCTAAAGGAATGCCAAGGAGGGGTATCTATACTACTCCACCTCCTTAACGGACGGCTAAGATTAATTTGATCCTACGGCTAGGATTGATCCTCTAGAGTCTTCCTACATAATATCTAAGATATTTACAAGTGCAAGACTTATCTACATAATTCTACATGTCTCTGGAACCTTCTAGGTCTCTCTAGTCTTCTCTCCAATCCTCTGCACAATTCTAGAGAGTTCTGGAGCCTCCAGAGCACGGCGGACACGTTCCTGCGCTGTTTTGGAGCAGAATTTGGGCGGGACGTGTCACTTGGCTTGGTTATATGTTCTCTGAGACCAAACTTTGACCCATTATCCCCTTTTGTCATGTTTCAACCCCACCACCATATTCATTTCCTCACTCTTTCCAAGATTAGAGTCCTCATCGGAGAGTATATGATAAACACTGTGTTTTTTTATTTAAAGCTTCTTCATGTAAGAAAGATGTTTCCTCTGAAAGATGTGTCCAAAGTATTACTGTTTTCCTATGGTTTACATTATGTCATGTCCCATGATCCATATAGAGATGGTCTTCTCGGTCAAGTTAAGGCACAGGGTGTCGGTCTGGCCCACCAAAGTTTGGGGCATGACAGTATAACCCCTTTCTCGTAAAGAATCCCTCTCCAAAACTAATTAAGCTTCTACTCACCCAGATCATGGGTCCCCAATCATGGACATTTAAGCTGTTTTGTGTGACTGTCGCTCCCTCTTTTTTTTACTAGTGAACAACCAAATATTGCTTTACTGAGGAAAGGTTTGTTCCAAGCAAGGAAGATGAGAGGAAATAGAACTTGAAGCAGAGGAAATTTTGAGGTCAGACATTTTTATTTATCGGAGCACAGTTGAATTTGTCGTATTGTCATCATATCGTATTACCACTCCATTGTCATGTTTGAGTTCTTTACAGGTATTCACAATTACAGCAAATTCCTTCTTTCCAAAGACGAATCTATCAAATTTGATTGACCATTAACGAGTAATCTTAATGTTCGTGGATTTGGTCAGGGAGATGCAAAAAATAGTATTTCAAGATCTATCAGTACTTTGGCTCAACTTCAACTCTAGTCTTATCAAAACGGAATTCATCAACTCCTTGCTTTTCTAAAAAAGGAGCAAAGTTACATAAATGTTTTACAATTTGGCATCTTCTCCGTGCTTATACGAATAAAGCTTTACTTACCAGGAGAAACATGATATCAAGGCATAACTAGCAACAATGAGTTGCAAGCACATTCTACAGGAAGCAACTTTCCTCCATCTTTTTGACCAAAAAAAAATTGGATTATACATCTGATTAGGTAGTGTTCCCATAGTTAAAAAAACAAATTAGTCCATTTAAAAAACCGTCACCTTTCTTAGGGGTGCAGAAAATTTCAATCTTCACTCAAAGGAAAAGATAATAATTAGGATAATTCACAAGGAAATTTTTCTATTGCTTGGTCATAGACTTTGTTACAGATAACAGCCATCATACAACTGTAACTAGTTATAAAGCATAAGTTACTCGAGAAAGTTTGTATTCACATATGCCCTCGCAAACCACACAGGAAAGGTAACCCGCACTAGACAAGCCCAGTGCAACGGGCTTGACCCAGAAGTCAAAACACATGCCCTTATTTTTTTGGATGCTTTCACATATGAATTTCAGAAAATAGACAAATAATGTGTGCAATCTTCATCATCCTAAAGTCAACTTCATTTGTCATTTCTGTTTCAAGTATTCCGTATTCTCTCCTAAATTATGTTTCATTTCAGGCTCATCCATTCAAGGTTCAATTAAAAAATATGAAGGAAATAAATGGGAAGGAAAAACATACTTGAACCAACTGAGTTACTTCAGCCTTCAGATGATTATTTGTAGGAAACCTTGCAGCCAGACACAAAGCTATTCGAGGATCGACAGAAAAGGCAGTTCGTGCAAAATCGACCCATTTCTCAGAACTGATTTTAAGACGTGAAGTGGTTTCCCTGATGTTAAAAGAATTATTAATAACATTAACGACAACCACATTAAAAGAAATTAAAATGGGGAGAACACAATAAGCAATCATCATGCATTACTTGACAGTGGGTTGTGCCCAAACATCAAGTCTGTCAGCTTCATGCTGGCATAACATCAGAAGCAACTGTTTCCGCTTCTCCCTCCCAACAGCATAGCTCTCCATTTGGCCCCAAACAGGATGGTATTGGTCTCTCTGTGACCATCATTACATTCAAAAGATAGCATAAGGACCAGAAAACAATTAATTTGCAATAGAAAAAGAAAAACTACCCCATGCCAAAAATATATTTTAGGCGCAAAAAGTTTCTCAAATGATGTAAGAACAGAAGTTCCAGTGCCTCATTTATGATTATCTCACCACATCATTCAAAGAACTTCCATTTTCGAGTGCCCGTCCTCTGGAATCAAGTTGGGGAGTATCTAATTGCTCATTCAAAAGATGATGGACAAACATAGAAACAGACTGTGCCTCACTCAGGGAAAAGTTCTTATTCATGTCATACCACTCAGGTTGGTGACTAAACCACCCCAATGATGTCCTGCAATGGAAGATAAACTAAATGTTCAAATGCATCAGCAATGTCAAAACAAATAGAAATATGTCTTGTGTGCAACTCAATATCTACTAGCAAGCTATAGGTCCAAGATGATGAGCAAGGACCTTCCATAAATTGTTTCCATGCCGGTAGTCACAATGTAGGGAAACGTACTAGTCCAACTAAATACGACTCAATAAGTAGACTTTACCGATATATTCTGTCTTCCAGAAGCTGAAGCCCAGCCCTAAGGTTTCGCAAATTACCCTGTGACTTGCATGAGCAGAACTTCAGCCCAAGTAGCATGAGGGTGAAAAATGTGCCAGTAGCAACTGGGTGGGAAGAAAAATTCCAAGGTAGTTTGGTGGTTCCTTGCAACAACCTCCCTAAAAGCAAAAGTTGTGGAACACTATCATGTCGAACAACCTGCAAAGACCAAGTTTTTTGAGACAAAAGAAAGCTACCTTCATTCTCTTGAAATACAGTAAGTAAACAAAAGGCTGAAACAATAACAAGGGCACATGTCAATTGAAAGCTTTTAGCAATATTTTCAAGAGAACATAAAGGCTGCATGTTTCACAAACACTGTCATGTTAGTTTATCTGTAAATGTGGTTTAAACCATGTCCTGTAGACAACAATTGACACCCTGGAAAAGGAGTGGCGACAAGGCAAGAGCAGAAAAGGAAAGCCCTAAAGGAATAAAGAACAACAGCATCTCAACTGTGATCAAGGTAGTAGCAAAGATTACGGTAGATCTACCATAGTATCACCATATTCCAACTAATCCAGACACTGCAAGCATTCAACAAACCACACACACTCACCTAGCTTACCACACAGAAACACTTTTATTTCAAGAAAATGGTATGGAAGGTAACGAACGAGGGGCTTCTTTTGCAAGGTCAAGAGGACACTTTGTAAAGGTTATACAGATTAAAGTAAAATGGAATAAGAAAGATTTTAACTCGTACGCCTACTACTGAAGTATCAGAATAGAAGAAAAAACAACATATTGGCACATTCATCTATTACTGAAGTATCAGAATAGAAGAAAAAACAACATATTGGCACATTCATCTATTAATTTGCAAAAAATTGATCGGTCAATAACATCTCTCAAATCTAACCATTTTGGGTGAACAATACACCAGTATATGTTTGATGATCACATTTTGTTTATAGGGAACATCTAAGGGAGTGAAAGCATTAACCCCTGATAATCACCTCAAACCGATCAATGAAGAATCCAAGCCATAGTCTGTGGGCCAATATTTGTTCAGCGGGATCCTTCTCAGGCGGTGCTTCTGGCTCCCCGGAAACCAGGTGAGGCCTTAACTTAGCAGCAGGTCCAGAACACCTAACTTCAGATGCAAAAAGCCCTCGCTTTGTGTCAACTGTCCACAACCATGCATCAACAAGCTCAGCAAGTACCAGAGAACACAATTGAGGAGCCGCTGAAACCAACCATGTCCAAATAAATACACCAGTCTCCATGGCATCAGATGTCAATATATAAGCTGGGCACCAGCAAAGAAGACGTAAAAGTTGTGAAAAGCTCTCTACATTTGATTTAAAATCTGAACCCTGTGGAAAATAGTATATTCAGTAACGTGAATACAAAAAACAAAATTGAAGTGGAGATAAGGGATCTCATCCCAGCTAACAAAGCAAAGAATGGTAAAAATCAGATTTATACCAGATCAGACAGAAGCAAAGCAGTTGCTTGAGAACAAGTTTCATGGAATGAAGACTTATCCACTTCTCCCCCTTTTTCTGCAACGTTAACAAACTTCTGAAGCAGTCGGACAAACTTTGTAAGTAAAACCTCAGAAAAGGACTCAGTTTTTGGCTGCATATTCTCCGTCATATCACTGGGACCCAATGCTGGCAGATCAAGGCTGCCAATACTCTCATATAACCTTCTCATTCCAGCAATTTCTCCAGCATGATTGCATTTTGCAGTTGCACTGATCATACCAGTGCTGAGCACCTCTAGATTAAATGCCTCTGTCAATTTCAATTTTGCTCCAGATGCTGCAGCTGCTGCAGCCATAACAGCAGGAATATTTGCTGATTTTGTTCCTGTCCAACAATCATTTTTACCAGTACCAATTTTTATCTCAGATAACAGAGAAACAACTTCTGCTGTAGGCTGTGATTTTTGCCAAGTGTTTGCTTTACAAAGCTTTTCCTAAAGTACGGAAAGTGGGATTAGCTAATAGTATATGCAATAGAAAATATAATAGGATAAGAAAGAAGGGGATAAGCAAGGAAAAAACATCAGCAAGATTCAGATCTTTAGGCAAAAAGGCACCTAAATTTGGAACTCTAGTTACCACATAAGGTCTAGTACCATCTCCAGCTAAATACTTACTCCTATGTAAAGAAGACACATCTTTGACAATTTTAAGGACTAGTAATGTTTTTCCAACAAAATATATTTCTCTACCTGTACCATAGAGGAGAAAGAGCCAAATGTTCATTTTGCACTCTAAGCATAGTACATCAATCCCTTAGCAAGCAAACATACACAAGTGAATGATAATAGACAAATTAAAATATGTGTCACGTCTAATGAGGAGGAAGAAGAGTTGCACAGCATTTTCATGGAACTGAAACTGATGAATAACAAACCTGAAGAAGCCCCTGACTAGTACAGGGAGCCTGTGAAAGTGAAACAATTATCCATTCGCGAACAGACTTCTGGTACAAAGAGCGGATAGAAGCAATACAAGCAGGATCATTGACTACAGAAGAAGGTGGATCATTCTGCACCGAAAGCAACAGTGAATCTAGACAAGAAGAATTCCACAAAATCTGCAAACCAATAAATCATTCAAACGTCAACATCAAGTAATGGCAAGAAGCAAAGTCGACAAACTTTACACTTGGTACAAGCAGCGAGACGCCACCTGAGGAAAGCGATCTCTTAATTGATTCAACAAGTTAACTGAGATATCTCGTATATGCTCATCCCTTTGAGACAAATTTTTAACAAGAAAACTAGCATGAGTGGACAGTGTAGATTCCCTATACTCTGCTTCAGGTCCAGTCTCAGACATCCGATCCTCCTGCAGCAAGTTACTGGGATCATATGACCTTTATGTAAAAAAAAAAACAAAGAAAAAAAAAAAGGAAGACGAGAAATGGAAGGGAAATGCAAAAGAACAGGATCATTAACTTATGTTTGTTTCAAAAACTATAATCTCCATTAGCTTTTTTATTACTTTTTTTATAAAAAAAAAAAAAAGTCATTTAGAAGGTATACGATACAACAACATACTCAGTGGAATCCCACAAGTGGGGTCTGGGGAGGGCAAAATGTACGCAGACCTTACCACTACCTCAAAGAGGTAGAGAGGCTGTTTCCAGGCTAGAAGGTATACGATATAGTTGTTGATTTCCAACTGGACGAAATTTGTCCATGACTGTTTCAAAAATTGTCTACAGCTTAAAGAAATGTAAAAATGCTCTAAGTGAGTACAGACAAGCAATTTTGAATCATGCACAAAGGAAGCCCCCCATCCCTATTTTCTACAATGAAACTCGTCACAATCCCCTGACGAGTCTAGATTGACAGAGGCCACGTTATTCTTTTATGAAGTAAGAGATTTCACTGATGGCAAGAATATGCAAAAAGTAAAATAGCTAATAAGTACAAAAACGGAGTATGTCAGCTCCAATACGTAACAGGCTATGTTCAGATCACAGAGCTAACAAGTCTAAAAAATTGTCTGGGGAATTTACAGAGGATTGGTTAATCCAACTAAAATGACACCAGAGACACCTAGTCTTGAGGGAGTGATTTGGAATTGATATTACATTAAAGCATCTGTGATTACTTTCAGTTTAAACACCAAAAAATACAAGGGGAATCATATTCCACATTCTTTGACAACACCAACCAAAACCATCGTCAACCACTCCACATGCTTTTGCTCCCGCCACAACCACTACCAACCACCACTATTGCGCCAATAACTAAAATACCACCCACCGCCACCATCACAACTATCACCACTAACATTACTAGCCACAAGCACCAACCATCACCACCTCCATCATCACAACTATCACCACCCACTTTTACTAGCCACTAGCACCAACTATCACAACCACCACCACTACAAACCATCTCTACCTTGACTAGTGAACATAAATGTTTTTTTATCAAATAATGATTTTAATATATCAAATTTATATTTTTTTTTACCATTTAACTATTTTTTATTTGAATTGTACATTTATTATGTATAAAAAATAAATAAATTACTCACATTTAATGTTGAAAAATAAACTGCACCAGTGACTTTGAGCTTCATTTTTGCCCTTAGTATCTACCCATATACTGCTCCTTACCATATTTACCTAACCACTTCACTCAGTGGCGGAGCCAAAATTTTCATTAAGGGGATTCAGAATTTATCTACTTACGAACTAACCGAAGAGGGTTCGACATCTATTATATATAACAACAACAACATACCCAGTGTGATCCTACAAGTGGGGTCTGGGGAGGGTGAAACGTACGCAGACCTTACCACTACCTCATAGAGAGGTTGTTTTCGGGAAACTCTCGTCTCAAGAATCAAGCCCCATAAGCAGAAAACACTAGATATGGAAAAAAGGGAAAGAACAGAAAAAGGGCGAACGACTAATAATGAAAGCAAACGATAGTATGTAAATACGAAAAAGTAACACTAAAAAAATTAACAAAAAAGGTAACAAATATAAGACAGATAATGGCAACATACGATAAAACCGACTACTCCTACTAACCTACTATATCACTAGGCCGGATATCATTAGCCTGCTACCCTAATACGTAACCTCCAATTCTTTCTAAGGTCATGTCCTCGGTGAGATAAAGTTTTGTCATATCTTGTCTGATCACCTCCCCCCAATACTTCTTCGGTCTGCCTCTACCCCTCCAAGTAACACCTAACTCCGCACCGCCTAACAGGAGCATAGATACTTCTCTCTGCACATGTCCAAACCAACGCAGTCTCGCTTCCCTCATCTTGTCGGCCACAGGAGCCAACATTTATTATATATACATAAAAAATTATTTTTACCATATATAAATAGTATAATTTTTCGCCGAAGGGAGTTCGGATGAACCCCCTATGTCACTCCGCCACTGACTTCACGAACAAACATTCACTAGAGTTGCCAGATCTTTAGTGCGTAGAGATTCCATAGAGATATTGGTTGTCCGACTTTGGGCCATTTGACCAAGTTAAACCCTTTGTTACCTTCCCACAAAAAGGCTCATTGATCTTGTCCAATTGTTTCTGCACGTTATTGGGATGGAGAAGAGTGAAAAAAAAGTAGGTGGGAATGTTGTCCAGGACACCATTAATAAGTGTAAGCCTACCTCCCATGGCGAGATACTGTATTTGCCAAGTAGCAAGACTCTTTCAAACTCCTTAATTATGCCATTCCAGATTCTTGATGACTTGTATTTAGCACCAAGAGGGAGCCCAGATAAGGAAGAACCAACGCTGCAACATAATATTCTGGTTAACTCATTCAAATTAAGGACATCATTAACTAGGTAGATGACACTCTTGAGCAAATAGATGTGTAATCTTGACAGAGTTTCAAAAATGTGAAAGCCAAGGTATTGTGTTCCCAGAGATGCAGCCTCACCAACGCCCCTTATCCAACACATTTTTTAGCTTAATCAAGTATTTAGATAAGGCCAATATAGTCAGAATAACGAATAAAAGAGAGAAGGGATCACCTTGCAGAGACCTTTTGTGGGGTAAGAAAACCTCACTTGCACACGGGATAGTTGTTGATCAGAATGGAGTATCACTACATCCACCCTTCACCAACTTTTATTTTCCTTAGCATGTGAATAACATGGGATCAGTTACCTTAATCATAAGTTTTTTCAACGGCCAACTTGCAAATAATAACCACCCCCCACTTTTCAGTTCCCAATCAAGAACCTCACCTTGTTGGTTTTGCCTATTCTGATGAAGCATTTTAATTACTGGAAACCAGCTTCCCAGGTACTTTCTTGAATTTCTCAGCTAAATGTTACGCATAAATATATTCACTACCAATGAGACTAATTGGTCTGAAGTCTCAGTTTAATGGCACCTTTCTTTTAATCAATGCTATGAATAAAGCATTGCAAGATCTAACCAAATAGGATGTCAAGTGGAAATTATCAAGGGCTCCCATGATATCAGCTTTGTTGATCTCCAAGCTTTCTGAAAAAGACGCTTGTAAAATCAGCAGTTTTTGTCTGAACCCATTCAAAAAGAAAGAGAAAACAGAAAATAAACATACTATATGAGGAACTGGAAACTTTGCCAACACAAAGATGACCATCAGAGAAGGGAGGCGGAAACATCCTTCTCTAGAGTCACAGAGGCAGATTACCCTTATGTAGAGGCTGCGCAAGCGAGTAGATGGAGGAATAGGAATTCAAAAAGGGTGGAGATTAATAGCAGAAAAGGAGATATACAGATAACCAAGCCAGTTCATATGCAGGAGGAAGATATCCTCAAGAGATGCCTCATAGGATATGGTAGTGAAGAGATGAAGGAAAACTCGACCACTAGAAAGTGGGTTTCAGCAAACTGGAAAAAAGTATTTGGAGTTAACATCTACAGTTGAATAACGAGATATTCCTGTTTGAGTTACCCAACAAATATATGGCAGAACAACCATCCAAGGTCAATGGAGGTTGAAGACCAACAGATTCCAACTCGAATGGCGGAGTCCAACAGCTGGATGCATCTCCAGATCTGTATCTGTGAAAGAAATATGGATAGAGTGGTGGGAACATTGATTCAAGAAGATTCATAAAGAAATAGCGAGAATTGTGCAGAGGATTAAGTGCGGCAGAAGAAGAATCAGAACTTCAAAACCACATGAAGTTCGCAAAAATTTTGGTGAAGAACGATGGAAGAAGTCTGCCGAGGGAGGTGTCTATTTCATGCAACGGGATCAAATATACTTCACAATTTGGGTGGAGTTCAAACCAAGGTTCAAATTGCTGCCGGAAAGTGGAATGGCAGTCGCCAGAGAAGATGAAGAAGCTTTCTATCCAGTTAGTGGCTTTACCCAGCAGACAGAAGCCATGAACAACTGCAGCAATGTATGAAACTCCAATTTAGGGATTTTTGTACAACTTAACACGTAGGCTCTTTGGCAACGCCTGGAACATCAATTAGAAGAATTACACGTGAGAGGCACATGAATTTTCTGAATGAGAGAACTGACCTGGGCCTTTTACAAAAGCCCAATAAACATCAGATAGTAACCAGTCCAGACTATGCAGCTCAAGTCATCTTTAATGACTTACAAGGAGAAAAGCTTGATCAATCAGAGGCCCAGGTATAGCAGGTTCTATCCAGCGACATCGCAGCCTTGCGTGCAATTACATCAAGTGCATGAAACGCCCCAAATTGTGCTTCGGAAATGCCCATAATCGTAATTTCCATATATCTCAAAATTCGTGCGTGATATCGAAAATCCGACGTCATATTCTCGATCAAGGGGCAAAATTGAGTGGGAAATAGGTATAACCCGGATTTTAGAAGACCCGTAGCGAAAAATAATTTTCACAAAATAGCGTCTGTCCGCGCCTGGGGCACGTCAATGTTATTTTTCCCTTCGCAAGGGTCCGCGTAGCGAACCAGACGTGGACCAATACAGATTTTTCTTAGTTTTTCTTATGCGCCCAAGGGCATTGGGGTCATAGCCTCATGCCCACTTATGCGTGAAAACACCCATACTTAACCATTTTTTCAACTCAACTCTACATCACTCAAAACTCTCACAAAAACCTCTCCAAGACTTAACCAAATATTTCATTCAAATTTCAAGGATTTCAAGCTTAACTTTGGAACTCAAGGATTTTCTTCAAGCTCTAAGTTCTCTTCAAGCTCATCTCAAGAAGACCCAAGTTTGAGGTATGTGGGTTTCATCCGGTGGTTCCTTCCACCCATGGAGCCCAATCTTCCTTTTATAAAAATTGCATATTTTCAAGTTGTATCATCTATGGGTATCTCTTATTATGGATTATGATTATAAATTATGTTGGGGTTTTATGAAATGTTGATTGATTGTGCATGTCTATCTATTTCATGCTTATACTATGAATTGGTTTAGACTACTGAGACTATGCATGTTTTGAGCTATGAAACTATGATCTATTATGAGATTTAATGATGGATTTCAAGGTATAATACATGAGGGTTTTACTATATGTAGGTGGATTGATTTGCATTGAGTTTTCTCATATTATTCCACTCTTGAATTGTATGATTTTGAACAAGCATTATGAACCCACCAAGTGTTTGATAATGTCATGACAAGAATTCTCATATTATTGATGACCTATTACACGGTTTATAAGTCAAGTGACTTTATGATGATTAAGGGCTTGTATGTGTGTATTGAATTCATGAAAAGTATCTATGATGTTGCAAGTACACCACACCTTGTTGGGGAGTGACATGCCCAATCACCTTGTTGAGGGGGTGACATGCCTCAATCACCTTGTTGGGGGGTGACATGCCTCAATCACCTTGTTGGGGGTGACATACCTCAATCACCTTGTTAGGGGGTGACATGCCCAATCACCTTGTTGGGGGGTGACATGCCTTAATCACCTTGTTAGGGAAGGGGGGTGACATGCCCCAATCACCTTGTTGGGGGATGACATACCTCGATCACCTTGTTGAGGGGGTGACATGCCTCAATCACCTTACAAGGGGGTGACATGCCTTGGATTCCAAGTAGTAGCTTGCTTGATCTATGTCGGTTATGGTCTCTTCCTACACATGTAATATGTATTCTGCAAGTTGTATCACTTACAAGCATGTTTTACTTCAAACGTTGATCATGCATGCCATATTGATACTATACTTATCCATTGCTTATGATTATGCATTCATTCATGGGTTCCTTTCACCCATGGAGCCTAAGCTTCCTTTTTACTTATATTGCATGATTTTAAGTTGATTTACTTCTGGGTCTTACTTACTATGAATTTGACTATGAACTATGTTGGGGTTTCATGAAATTGTGATTGTTTTAGCATGTTTTGACCTATGAATCTAAGATCTATTGTGAGATTTGATGAAGGGTTTTGATGTATATTGCTTGAGGGTGTTACCAAGTATCTACAGATGGTTCTACACTGAATTTCCTAGCATGATTCCACTCTTGATTTGCATTGTTTTACACTAGCACTACACACCCGCCAAGTGTTGATAAAATGTCCGGTTATGGTTTCTTGAGGAATTGAAGGTCCAATGCATGTCTTATGAGTTGAATGACTTTATGATGATGAAAGGAATGTATGTATATGATATTCTCCTATATAGTGTTGGAAATTGACCATGCCCTACTCAAGGAATTAAGAGCCCGAGTAACCATGTAGAGGGGTTTGTACCTTGAGAACCAATCAAGGGGTTTGTACCTTGATAACCAGGTTGAGGGGTTTGTTTCTCAATCACCAGCGGTGGTAGGGTGCGAGTATCCACCGACCAATCAAGGGGTTTGCACCTTGATAAACTATGAACTCATAATGATGGTCTCTTCTTACACGTGTATTATGTTTCATGTAAGCATGATTTACTTTAAGCATCTTCCATGCCTGCCACATTGTTATATGCTAATCATTGCTATGCTTATGCATTTCGATTATGTTCCTTATCTCTCGTTGCATTGCATCCGACATACTTAGTACATTCAAACGTACTAACGCATATTCTATGCCTACATGATGTCACCATGTAGAAACCAGAGCCCACTTGAGCATCTCCCTCCACGTGGCTAGAACGAATTCTCTCAAGCTAGTTGGTGAGTCCTCCATTCCGGGGACACTATCTATGATTTCATGCTATGAACTAAGACTCTTTCTTTTATGAATGTATTGACTATAAGGGTGAGCCGGTTGCTTGTCTTGGCCCTCGCTCTTATCTATGTAGTAGAGATGTTGTTGGACATGTTATGTATTGAGCCTTGACTCTCTTGTTTAACGTTTATGTTATGAAAGCTTTCCTTTAGTCCCTTTGCCCCTATTTCTAATTCAACTATGTTGTTTAATTACTTCCGCGACCAATGATGTGTAATGATATGTAAAGAGGCTTGTCTGGGGTCTCTTCAGGTTCCCCATTAGTCGTGTCACATCCAGGCCCTAGGCTTGGGTCGTGACACTTATGCTATGAGCTCGACTCTTTTATACTTTAATAAATATCAAGACTACCCTTGCTCCCGCTTCCCTTATTTATATCTCTTGTGTTGTTTATTTTGCTTCCGCGACCAAGGATATGTGAATGATAAGCTAAGAGGCTTGTTTGGGGTCCCTTCGGGTTCCCATTCGCCGTGTCACGTCTAGGCCCTAGGTTTGGGTCGTGACAGTGTAGCAGAAGGAATATGTATGCGACAGTATTGACAATATCATGTGAGGAGAAAACAGGGGTGCTGTGATGGTTATAGGAAAGGAAGATCACCATTATAGTGATAGGACTGGTGCCGACAGAAGTGTAGAAACAAAGGAGAATGGGCTAGTATTGCAAAAGCCAACAAAAACACACCCAGTGGAATCACACAAGTGGAGCCTGGAGAGGGTAAAATGTACGTAGACCTTACTACTACCCTAAAGATAGAGAGGTTGTTTCTGAGAAACCCTCGTCTAAAAATCAAGCCACATAAGCAAAAGATACCAGATATGGAAAAAAGGAGAAGAAAAGGAAAAAGGACAACGACTAATAATGAAAAGCAAATGATAGTATGTAAATACGACAGAAGTAACAAATATAAGACTAATGATAACAAAACTGGAGATAAAGACACGACTACTCCTACTAACCTACTATTTTCACAAGGTCATACCTCAACCTACCCCTACAAGCCTGTTAGCCTTCTACGCTAATAGCCAAATACAGAAATTGTTAACTGGGAGTTCGAGGAAAGCTGAACCAATTCTGCAACAGCAACAAAAAAACTCCACTTGGGTACAACATAATTTGATTAAACTGGAAAAAATCTTTGAAATTTTGATTTCCATGGACATGAAGAGGAGGCCACAGAATTACTCGTTTCAAATAGAGAATTGCAGACAAGCAAGGAGAACAGAACAAGACACTGAAGTTAAAAAGAACAAATCAAGGGTGCACAAGAGTTGAAAAAAGTCATGTAGCATTTGGTGTAAAATTTAAAAGTTCCAAGATGAGGAATAAGGGGAGGAACACAACTCAAATGGTAAGATGAAGTTTAAACTTGTATCACGGAATGTTAGGGACTAAATAACAGGGAGAAGAGGAAGACAGTCAAAAGCTTAGTTTCCGGATGGAGGGCAGACATCATTTGTCTCCAAGAGACAAAGCTTGAAGGAAATATCACAGAAATGGCAAATCCGGTTTGAGGAGGCAGATGGATCAGGCATGCTTGTCTAGAAGCCAGTGGAACACGAAGAGGAATCATATTAATGTGGAATGAGAGGGCATGGAAGGGGGAGGTTTTGGAAATAGGCATTTACTCCATTGCTTGCAAGTTTGAGTCCCAAACTCAGAACTGAACTTGTCCCATAACTGAGTTTGCGCTCCAAAATGTTGCAAGGAGAGGAGACTAATGTGGGAAGAATTGGGTGCAGTAAGGGGATTGATGGAAGGGCCTTGGGCAATGTGTGGAGACTTCGACGGCTCAAGGTATATATCTGAGAAGAAACAATGCAACAGCAGAACAAAGGGCATGAGGGAGTTTTCCGATTTCATAGACAACATGAAATTGGTGGATTTGCAACTAGAAGATACTGCATATACTTGGTTTAAAGATGATCAACAGGAAGCAGCATACAGTTTTTATTTCAAAAGATTGGGATGGCAATTCAAATATGTAAAACAGGTTCCACTGCAGAGGCTGAGTTCAGATCATATTCCAATAACTTTGATTGGTTGAAGCTGGGAAACAAATAAAAGTTACTTCAAGTTTAAAAACTAGTGGCTACGATCAGAGGGCTTTGTTGACAGAATTACGGAGTGGTCGTCTTCCTTCAGTTACACAGGGAGACCTGATTATGTGTTGAATTGCGAGCTTAACGCATTGAGACACAAACTCAAGGAATGGAAAAAAGGGGAGAGTGGAAATGTGGGATTGCTGAGAAAGAAACTGTTAGAAAATAGCAGAAATGGATACAAAGAGAAAAAACAGAGTTCTCATAGAAGAAGAAACAACAAAAAAAGCTGCAGTCTTACTAGAGTAAGAAGAACTGATCAAGAAAGAGAAAATATCAGGAGACAACGATCAAGAGTACTATGGCTTAAGGAAGGAGACAAGAACACCAAGTTCTTCGACAAAATGGCAAACTCACACAAAAGATATAGCAATATTGATCAACTAATGATACATGGGGAAGTTACTCAACAACCGAATAGAATTGAATGGGAAATAAGCACATACTACCAGAAGCTGTATACAGAATCCATCCAATGGAGACCTACTCACCAGAATATACACTATCCCGCTATAACCAAAGAGGAGAAAATGTCCCTCCAAGGCAGATTTGAGGAGAATGAAGTTATGCAACTTCTATGATTAAGAAATTTTTAAGAAGAGCTTTAATGCCACTTTCACTGCACCCATACCCGAAAAGAAAGGTGCAAAGGAGCTATGAGATTATAGACCAATTAGTCTTACAGGCAATATATACAAAATACTATCCAAAGTACTCACAGGAAGACTGAAGAGTGTGATAGGCAAATTGGTGGATACACAACAAATGACCTTTATAAAAGGGAGATAGATCATGACGCAGTTTTGATTACTAATGAAGCAGTTGACTCCAGGATTAAACAGAAGAAATCTGGCATCCTTTGCAAGTTGGACATTGAAAAAGCATATGATCATGTCAACCAGAAGTACCTAAAGAAGATTTTAGGGAGGACAGGATTCGGGCAGTAGTGGAGGAACTGGATCCTATTTTGTATCGCAACGGTCAACTTATCTGTTCTAATCATTGGGTCTCCAACAGGTCTTTTCAGATCCCAAAGAGGGCTCAGGCAAGGTGATCGACTATCACCCTTACTTGGGCATGCCTTTGGGAGCAAAATCCACAATACCTAGAGAAATGTGACAAAAAACTGGCTCGATGAAAAACACAATACCTATCTATGGGAAGGAGACTGACTCTCATCAACTCAGTCCTTTATGCTAATGCCAACATACATGATGTCACTCTGTTCCCCATTCCAACAGGGGTTATCAAAAGATTGGATAGGATGAGAAGGAAGTTCTTATGGAAAGGAAACAAAGAGAAGAAAGGTTTCATACGGTAAAATGGAAACTTGTAGCAACTGGAAAGAAGAATGGGGGATTGGGAATAAAGAACATGAAGCTTCAAAGGAAAGCACTCAAAATGAAGTGGTTGTGGAAGTACAGATAAAGACCAGTTGCTTTGGAGAAGAGAGATAGGTGCCAAATATGAGGCTGAAGATAGCTGGATGACCAAGGATGTGACTTCATCTTATGAGGTCAGAATATGGAGAGCCATAAGAGCTCCTCTACGGGAAGAAGTCAAACTCCACTCCAAGGTGAAAGTACGCAATGGAAATACGACCAAATTGAAGAATGGCATGAGATGGGTAATGTGGAACTTCATTTCCCTGACATTTACATTCTAGTTCTTTCTCAACGAGGGACCATAACAGAGATGTGGACACCACTGGGATGGAACCTCAACTTTAGGAGACAACTTAATGATTGGGAAGTGATAAGGGTGGCAGAATTTCTCAACGTTGTTGGAAATTTTGATGGACTCCAGACACATGAAGATGTGTTATGGTGGAAAGGTGACAGTAAAGGCATATTTAAAGTAGGGTCAGCTTACAGGTTGATGGAGCAATCAAGTCAACAGAACATTTGCCATGGAAACAAATTTGGGAGTGAATCATTCCCTATAAAGTGTTATGTTTCATATGGTTGCTAGCGAAGGAAGCAACTCTGACTCGTGATAATATAATGAAAAAGGGGATAATCTTATGCTCTAGATGTTTCCTATGTGAGGAAACATCAAAAACTGTATAACATGCAAATATACTCAACAGTTATGGAAGATGTTATCGAGTCTCAAAGGCATCTCTTAAACTAGGCAAAGGAGAGTCACTAAAGCTCTAAAAAAGTTGAGAGGAGGCAAGTGTACATGCTAAAGATAGAGCTAGATCGAGAATTATCCTGGCATCAATATGGCGGGCAATCTGGGAAGAGAGGAACTCTAGGTATTTTAAGAGCATAGAAAATAGTGTGAAGAATTTTTATTTTTTTTTTACAGCAACAATTTGTATTTCTATTTCTAAAGAACCAAAACCTGCCACCTATGTTGCTCGGACTCTTCAAAAATGTCATCGGATATGTGTCGGGTCCTTCAAAAGTAGTGCAATTTTTAAGGATCTGACATGGGTGCAGCAACATTTTTGGAGAGTCCGAGTAACTTAGCCTAACACAACATGTTAGAGGTTCCTAATAACAAATAAAAGACATTCACAACTGATTCAAGATCTTCAATATACTCTTCTTTACACCAAAAATGAAACAACACAAAACTGTTCATCTTTATCTTTTGAACAGTGTTGCTCTTGTTCTGGAAACGTCTAAAGTTCTTTTATTTCCACATCGACCACCAAATACAAGCATGGATGACTTTTCACTTCTCCCTACGTCCAAAGATGTTAGCATAACTACTCCAGATCTTTAGGGTTTGAGTTACTCTCCTTGGTATTATCCATTCAGTCCTTTTGTATTGATGAAGAGGTCAGACAGCAGGTTGGTGATCCCAAAGTGAAGAAACAGGTGACTGGCAGTCTCAGCCTCTTCCACACATAAGAAACATCTAGGGCTCAATTGTATACCCCTATTCATGACATAATCCTGAGGCTATTTCAAAATAGCCTGTTTAGCAAGTAGCCAAGTTAAACAAGACATGTTATCTTCTTCAGAAATTCTGTGCCCTCCCCTGCAACTACCAAAGGGTCTCAAAGTCTCAATTTCAGTGTACACTTTTCGGGGTAGAAATCCACTATTGCTTTCTTTATAACTTTTGGGCTCTTGAAGCTTCCCCATTGACATTTAACTCATCACTAGAGTTATACCTTTTGTGTGCATTGGCATTTTCCTGAAAGAATTTGGTATTATTGTCACCTAGCTTCAACCAGTTAACCCTTGATCTTTGTCTCCGTGATATCTCCCTCATACTTGGCAATATTCTCAAACGCTAGGAGAAGATCAGCCTTTGTGTATCTCCTCCACACTGAGGACTCTTCTGTGTTTCCTCAAGTTCAGCAAGTTGATCGAGTATACTCTGTTTTTGCAAGGCTAGACTTCCCTGGCCAGACTTGCTCCAGTCCGTTTGTTTGTTTCTTCAAGCCTTTAGTTTGAAAGTTAGAGAACGAAATCAGGTCTTCCTTCACATGTTATGGAAGTCCAGCACTCCTTTGACCCTTTCCAAGAAACCCTTTGAATGTAACCACCAGTTTTTGAATTTGAAATAAGATTTCACAGGCTCCTAGTTCCCACATTGCATCATAATAGGAGTGTGATCACATGTTACTTTCTGTAGAACTGATTGTTTAATGTTCTTGAAGCCTTCATCCTATCCATTAGATACTAGGAATCTATCTATTCTAGCAACAATATCATGCTTGTCCTCTTTCCTCCAAGTATATTTGCCACCAGCTAGTTGAGGATCCAACAGATTCAGGTCCATAATGAATTCGGAAAAATCATTCATTATGTTTTCTATTCTGAAGTTCTTCTAAGGAGGACATCTAACTGTGTTGAAATCTCCATAAACTACCCAGGGGCCATTGACCAGACATCTAGCTGATCCCACGTCCCACCAAACTCCTTTTCTTTTTTATGTTTTGAAACTGATAATGTTGTAATCCTACACATTATGGTATGCTGGAGACCTCCAAAAAGGTAGTAACAAGCTGAAATAAGAAATTAATTACAGTAATTCTAAAAGATCTACTAGCAGTTCAGCATTTTCCACACAATGTCCTTTACACCAAAAGTAGAAAGTTGCAAAGCAATTCCCTTTGATTTTCTGAATGTTGTTGAATCTATCTTCAAAGCTTCTCACATTCCTCTTCCTCCATATAGTCCACCAGATAGAGAGTGGGATTATTCTCCATCACTTCTTTTACATCTTGCTTCCCTCTCTCCTAATCCAACAACTTAACTCTGGTGTGTGCACTGGCATTGACCACTCGGTCTCTATTAAACTGAGAAACATAGTCCAAAGCTGAGATGTGACTTTACAATGGAGAAATGGATGGTTATTTGTCTCTCTAGCTTCACTGCAGAACATGCATCTGGACACAATTGGCAATCCCTTTTTCTGTAGGATCAGTGAGGCAGGCTTTCCTGATTACTAACCAAGCAAAGCACTTAACTTTAGCAGGAGCCATACTCTCCCATATATGCTTTCAAGGACCTATTTTGTTCTCAGGCATCCTGGATACCTCTTTCATATAAATTCTACCTTCAGAGAACTTGTCATCCTCATCATGTTTCCATTAAAAGTGTCATCCTCTACAGTGGTGTTTTTGAAACCATCAATCATCTGCAATAGATCCACAAACCTGCCTACCTCCCAGTCATTAAGATGCCTCCTGAATAAGAAGTTCCATCCAGACTTCCCACCCCATAGAATTAAAATGCCCCCTCTAGTCCCACTAGCTTCAAGTTGACAGAACTTTACTCCTCTATTAGCCCACAAGTCTTCTACAATGTTAATGATATCCCCCTAAATTTTAGTTTATTGAAAATAATACACATCTGCTTTCCATCCATGAGTTAGATTCTTGATAATACACCTCTTGTTTGCCTGGTTAAGGCCTCACATTCCATGAGATTATCTTCACTGTCATTGGGCACTTGTATCCCTCTTTGCTTCTTGTGCCATTGCTTTTGAAATTGCTTCCACAGTCTGAGCTTTTTAATTCTTTAGAGCCTTTTATTGCTGGTGTTGCTTTACTGGTGTCCACCCCCTCATCTTTGTTAAGTTTCCTCATACCATCAATCTCCATGAATAATTATAAAGCTTCTTCTTTACACCCCTTGATGTCTACTCCAAATTCCTTGGCCAATTTGTTGATATTCTGGTGGATACAGATTGGGACATCGAACTCTGGATCATCTCCTTCTTCTGGGCTGAGTTGGTTTAGGGGCACGGCTTCCACAAAAGGAGTCAAGCTAGTATTGACGGAAGAGTCAAGCTAGTATTGACTATTTCAGTGCTCTGAGGACTGTTTCATGTACGCATGTGCTCTCCTGCTGCCAGGAAATCCCAGAGATATCTAAAATATTCCCCACTGTTATTTCTGCTACTCTCTTCCAGTTTGAATTTTCTTCCCCTCTCAATAATATCCCCTACTCTGTTACAAACTCCTCTGTCTGAGGTGGAGTAGTGGAGGAGATAATTGAGTTAAGCTCAAGTTCCACCACTACTGGGCAGACAAAGGAGAAAATTCTCTGCAGGCAGCTCATTTGAAATAAATAGGGCCAAAAGATCTGAGCCTAATTTTTCCCTCTACTCACTAAGGTTAATTTCTTAGGAAGAATAAGAGTGGTGTGCTGGTTTACGTGTGACTGCACATACTGGGCCAACAGGCCATTTTGGAATTTCTGGATCGTACAAAGACCCCACGTGGCCAGCCACTTCTGTAAAGCCTAAAAGGCTATCATCCCCCTTTTGACTGGACACTTCTTCAGACCGTTGGAAATCATTGTTTCTCGCCTCCATTCGTCGGAGATCACTCTTGCCGGTGTCTTGACCATATTTGCACTTTAATATCAAACCTCCGTGGGTCAACTCCACTATGCTCGGAATCAATTCGCCATCTCGTCGCACCTTCAACCTAGACAATTTGAGGTGATTATGTAACTCCGTCTCTTCTTCCTATGGATCCACCGTCCACAGAGATTTCTGATCTCATGGAAGACTTTTTGGGACCATAGATAGAGAGGGAGGCCAACTACCCTGATCCAGACTTGATCTGGTCTATCAAAAATGATGTTTGAGGTCGGTGACCACCATTGGAGACTGAATTTGTAGGATTTACAGCACCAATTCACCTTTACTATGTGTTCAGCAGCCATTCTGTTGGGGAATTCGAAGAGAAATCGATTTCCCCCCAACTCAAAGATGTTGATACCATGATTTTGCCTCCATTGCTTGCAACCCATTGTCGGATATCCGATAAAGTGATACCTGGGATCTCCTTTGGAGTCTGGAAGGGATCTGACGACACTCTTTGCAAGTGACTCGTTCTTAGTTGTTGAAATAGCATCTGATATAATGAGTGAATGTTCTTTTTATTGAATCCTCGCATCATTTAATTCCCTTATAGACCATTTATTGTTCCTGACAGTGTCTGAACATAACGAACACTCCTCGGTTTTCCTATCTGATGCTTAAACTCTCTATTGGGTCTTATCTTTTATGAAGACTGATATTTGGTAGCTATGTCCATCCATCCAGAGTTTAATGACCACTCAAGGATGATGATGACAGCTCTCCTCTTGTCCTGCACATTTGTAATGCTAATATACCGACCAAATTTTTTGTTGTTCCTAGCGCAGAAAAAGCTCCGTAAAATGGCCCCGACATTTCCATCTGTGTACAAAGTTCCCATGGCTTTTCGAAGCTTCCCTGAGAGATCGTTTGGTTTGGATACAAGTTATGATGGGATTATGGGATAAGTTATGTTGGGATTAGTTATGCTGAGAGTAATTTTTATTGCTTGTTTGGTTTGTCATATTTAAAGTACTATTCATTACATAATTTCTAAGAATAAGTTTTGTTTACAAAAATACCCTCCACCTTATTTAGTTTTTTTAGTATTTTCTTTGCGAGCTTTAGCTATTCATTCTTAAAATAAAATTTTCATCTTATTTAATGTAAATAATTTTGTGTATACATTTTCATGACTATGTCGTGTGTTTTTAAAATTAAACTTTCGTCTTATTTAACTTAAAAATAAAATATCCATCTATTTAGCTTTAAATAAAATTTTCATCTTATTTAGCTTAAAAAATAAAGCATTCATCTCATTAAGCTTAGAACTAAAACTTCCATCTTATTTAGCTTAAAGATAAAATTTTCATTTAAGTTTGTTAAAGTAAAAAAAAATATTATTAAATTTTAAAGTTATCTACATTTTAATTGATATATAGAATATAATTTTTAAGTGAGTAATAAAATATTTAATTAAAAATATATAATTTGAT
>JAPFFP010000008.1:13936063-13946280 GCA_026153255.1 Solanum medicagineum | reverse complement strand
ACTACTATTAGTCGCTACCACACCAACTACTTTCATCATTATAATTATTTCCAGTACCACCATCACTGCTATCATCACCACTACCACCTCTACCACTATCACTATCATCCACTATCGCCATTACGGCCAATCCCTACTACCAACCACCTCCATCATCATAACAAGCACCAGCACCAACACATCATCAACCACTACACATGTTTCAAGTGACCATTATCAACCACCAACTACTAATATCAACCAACTTGACCATCAAAACAACCACCACTACGAATCGTCACCATCACTACAACACCAACCACCTCTGCCATCACAACTATTACTACAATCATTACCAGCCAGTAAAACCAACCATTAGCACCACCACGACTAGAAAACATCTCAAACATTATTAGTGAGCATAAATGATCTAATTTTTATATCAAATAGTGATTTTATTTTATCAAACTTATATTTAATACTTTTTACAATTGTATATTTTTTATGTTTACGAGATAAATAAATTATGCACATTAAATGTTAAAAAGCGGTCTTAATCATTCCATGCTCAAATCTAGAGACAACATCTTAATTATTCAATGTGCATGCAGATTTAGACGTTTAATGGAAACAAATGAGGCCTAAGATCTGAATGATTAAGATTCAAACCAAAAACACAAATGAACTTAATGATTAAGATTAAGAACTTGATCAAGTGCAAGCAAATGAGGTCTAACTTCAATTTCTTTTATAAAAGAAATCACCACACTGGCATGGAACAACAAGGAACATTTCATATGAAGTACCAATTACCTTCTTAATGAGAATCTCCAAGCAAACAATGAAAGAGCTACCATAATGCCCAACGGATACATGAGTCATAAGAATAATCCTTTGGGAAAACCAAAAAATTTAACAGTGCAGATTTAACCACACAAACACATTAAATGCCAAAAGTTTTGTCCTTGCAACGTGAAAGAGCACATTAACTTTTATATAATCGGAATGAAGGGAATCTTGTCCCTTCAGTAGGCTTAGGCTTAAAAATCCAAATGTCACACAAAATAAAGGGTCACAAAATAATCTTGAACTCGCAAACTTGATAACTATCCAGCTTCATCAAACACATAGTTTCAGTTCCAAAATAACAGATTTTTCTTTCTCTTAAAAACATGGTAAGTTCATAGTTCCAGAATAATAGACAAAAGTTTAAATGATCAGTAACTGAAGCAGAACTAAAGGAAAATAGACTATGGAGTTGGGTCACAAGGAAGCTAGAATCTACTGGACTAAAAAAACGGGGAGAAAGGTGGACGAATTTGATTTCTATTAACTGTAAAATCATGTGAACTGCAGAAGTCGTCATACATTAATCAAAGATGCAGATACACATCCAATGACATAATCCGTGATCTTATATTATTTTTAAAAGATTGTAGAAGATCAGTACATTCCCTGACCTAATTAAGTCAAAAGTGTCTTCATTACTCCAAGTTGCCTATGTGGAGAAGTGGACAGGAAACTATTGACCTGGAAAAGCCAATTGTAGAAGGACAGGGAGAGGGAGAATGGTATTAATTACAGTGCGGTAAATGCTCTTCCAACATTCTAATTGTCTCACTTCCCTATGAAATCAAAGAAAGAGCTGCTCGGCTGCATAAGGAATTTTATGTGCGAAGAAAACAATGAAAGGAAAATCATTCATATAATGAAATGGTAAGCAGCTACTCTTAACAAAGAAGATGGAGGTCTAGGCGTACGGCATCTATGGATGCATGCAGCATGAGAGCCTGTTATTTTGAATCCTATGGAGGTTTAATTATGAAGGAGCTCAATGGATGAAAGTTGTATCAGCTAAGAATGGTTAATTAAACATGACTCCCATGGGTTGGGTTTGGAAGCCATAAGGAATCAAAGGGATGCATTCTCTTACAGTGCAAGCTAAAGCTGAGCAATGGAAGATGAATATATTTGTGGCACGAAGCATAGATGGGACCCATTCCCATTAAGGACATATTTCAGGACATTTTTAGATTTGATTAAGATGCTGATGCTACCATAGAGCAGTGCAGAGGTGAGTACAATAGGAATATAAGGTTAAGAAGAGACTGCAACAAGTGGGAGGTTCAAAGGAAGTCAGAACTGCTTGGTTCCCTGGGAAGTACTGTACAGCTATCTGAGCAACCTGACAAATTAGTTTGGTCTTACAGCAGTGATATTATTTAACAATTGCTACAGAAGCTTGCTACTTCAAGAAACAAAGATAAGTGACCATGGAAAAGGACTCGGAGGCTGACAATTATGCAGTACGACTCACAAGAAGCTGCAGGGGTCTTAACTTCTGCAGCAGATGTCATATGAGCAGGAATGAAATGGAGACAACATGTCATTTCTTCATGAACATCAAAATTTGCATTTCGGATGTGGGGCTTATTTCTCAATATCTTTGGAGTAGTGTGGTTAATATCTGCTTCAGTCAAACATCTTCTTTATTAGTGGTCAGCAAAAGGATGTCAAAGTTACTGGAGTATGTTACCATTTATTTGCTTCGGGTATTATGGAAGAACGGAAATAGAATCTGAAGAGAAAGTTCAAGACATATATAATTTGAAATACAAATGCTTAAGAGTTGTTAGCCTTCATGTACAAGGAAAGATGTGCATGAAGAAGACGTTTTGATAAGAACTTTTTCAGGCTTAGCCTGCTTTGCACATAGTTTGTGTAAATTCCTACACCCTCATGTTGCTGGTTCAATGCCACAAGGTTCTTACTTTACCTATCAAATTAAAAAAAGAAGAAGAAATAGATGCAGATTCTTCTTTTGTGGACTATCAATGTGAGACAGGACATAAGTAAAACGAAAAAAAACAAATAGAAAGGACAAGAAAGTTACTATCCATAGAAATCAATGTGCTTAGACTTTTTAAGGTAAAAAGGAATATGTAATTCACCTTATATATGGGTCTATTCTTTTGTTATCTTTTCGGTGCAGGCATATTTAGCCACATAATACAAATTGTTGGGAAATACTTCTAGCTTAAGGATAAAGGAAAAAATACATGTTCCTTCCAAATGAGTAAACTGCTTCTTTAACATCACAATTCACATCATTTCATCCCGGGATCTAATACCACAATATGGACCCTACAGCAGTTGCATAGACAAAAATCAACCAACACAACTATCAGTATAGAGAAAAGAATAGACAACAAAACATATATCACGAAAAATTGTGTATACCATTTCTAAGTGAAACCTCTAACTGTTACAGTATCAAAATTCACTAGCATTTCCCATAACCACGGGCAACAAACATCCCCGAATGTAATGTTTGGGATACATATCAGAAGAAACAAGAGAAATAATTTAGACCAGAACAAATGATAGGAAAACCACCTTCTACATCCAGAATTGATTACATTTGCATCAGGCAGAGCAAAAACAAGTGATTTTAGCTTGGAAATCATTATATCTAGTGATTCCAGACGGCAAGTAGCGTTTAGCACCTCTAGATTCATCAACAAACATCCATTTTTCCTTTCTAATAGTTAATGATTAGCATGTGCAAGTTACTCAAACTTCCAGGTAAGCAGCAAGATAAAACTAACCTCTTCCTCATAACCATTCCTTTCACAAATAGGAAATCCCATTATAAAGGTGTCCACAGGAGATCGATCCTTGTTCCATCCAAATTGAATTATCTCACAACTTGTCTTCAACACGCTTTCAAACATGGGCCCCTGGTTGCTGCCCCAAGTGTCTGCCTGTGTTATTTAAAAAAAAAAAAAAAAAAAACATAATCAAGTTATGCTAGATTCTCTAATCAGCATTGAACCATTATGTGTGACCTAACGTAACCGAATATTGTACCTGAGCACATGTCGCCAGCACAAGAGACTTAAACCGAATGAGCAGCACCCGAAGCATCTGACCATCACGGGCAACAGCGGCATGAGAAATTCCAGAAAGCAAGGAGCTGAACAGCTCTTCACATGCTCTCAACTTTCGCCACACCGAAAATAAACAGGCCTCTGCAGCCTCTATCAATGAAGCAAGAGCTCCCTGCAACAATTTTTTTGATGCTTTTCCATCCAAATCAAGGGACGCAAGAGTTCTAATCTGCAACTTGGCTGCTGCTTGATAAGCAGCAAGCTTGGCATTGATCTTAACTTTCAGTGACTGCCCTTGTTCGGACCAGTCGCGCTTCCTTATCTGCCAGTCAACCAAGTAAGTAGACCACCCTTTTCAGTAACATTTTCATCTTTTCTTCCAAAGCAAAATACCCCAGATTTAACAGAATAAACTGCAATGAAACCATGCTTCTCCAGGACTACCCTTTCCGCACCATGCAAATTCTATCCTAAAAAGAAAAAATGCCACACAACTGTAACAGAATAAAAGCAATATCTTGATGGTTTACCTTTAAGAATGTTACCATTGATTGAAATTGCTGCTTTACAACACCTCTGACACTTTCCAATAAATTGGCATCAATAGAGACTTTTTCCAGGACATTTCCTATCAATTTCAATGCTATTTCCTGTTTCTCAAGCCTATCCACAGGCTCCTCTTCAAATGAGGCAATAGCTCGGTTCTCAGCACCATCTCCTCCTCCATTACTGTAGCCACTACTTCTAGCTAACAAATCAACATTGCTGACACTCATAGGTGAACTATGAGAGGAAGTTCCGAGCTCTTGTGGGAACTTGTCAAACTGTTCAATCAGAGCTGAAACCAATTTGTTGGCATCCGAAGGAAGAAGAGGAGGGAAATGATAAGACATTGCTTTCAAAATAGCCTTTGAAACCCCCAAATCTCCATTCCCATTACCTAAAGCTGATATGAAAATATCCCCTGTGAATCTAGCAACGTCAGTAGAAAATTCTGGAGATAATTCACATGCTTTACAGATATATTCCAAGAATTCACGAAAAAAGGAAACAATTGAGTCATTTGTAAAAGATTGTGGCCAAAAGGAAGGATTAAAAGATGAAGGAATTGAACGATAGAAAGCAAGGAGGAGTGATTTGGGCATTTCATCTGAATGATTGGGGCATTTTGAGAGAAATCGTGCCACGGCGAGTGTGGCATTGAGTTGAGACCTCGAAACCCTAGGAGATCCAACAAGTAGGACTTCTGCCGGAGGGCATCTACCACATATCCATGCTAATTTCTCCGCGAATTGAACTGGGTTTTGTGCGATTAAATCACATAGCTCAGTCAATGACTCCATTTTTTATAGATGTAATGCGCAAACTATGTCACTGCAATACCAAAAAATATATATATGTTTGCCACCAAAATTTGAAGAAATCACAACCATAAACGCAGAACTATGTTACTAGTCGGGAGGAGCCGATCGGTGGATCAGGAACCTAGCGGAAAATGGAGCCAAAAGAATATTTCATTTATGGATATATAGATAGATTCAATAAAAAAATTGTAACATAAACGGTCTTTCAATGATGGAGGAGAAATGGAGGTGGTTGTTTGGAGCAATCCGTGAATTCGGATGCCGGCTCCTCGTCACTTTTTTTCTTTTTCAGTTTGGGGCAAGCTCACGTTGCGCGCCTTGTTCAGATTTTTTCTTTTTCCTTGCGTTCCTTCGAGACGAGTCTTTTCCCCATAATTTTGATGCATGCGCGAATTATTCGGCAAACTAAGCTCTACTCCCTCTGTCTCATTATTCAACTCTTGTTGGAAGTAACTTTTTACTTCCAAGAAATCTAACAATATATCTTTCATGTATATTACTATCTAATACTATATTTTTATTTGAATTATGCATGGGCTCAATAATTTTAAAAGAAAATAAAACAAATATTTACATAATTGATATAAATTATTATTGTAATTTTATTTTTTAATGCTACTTATAATTTATTACGATCTATAATATTATTATCAATTTAATAACGGAATAGAATATAGACTAGGGACTTTTCGACCCGTCCTTTTATCAGAATTAAAAAGTAATCTTCTAAGAGAAGACCTTCCCGCCTTATTGTCAAAAGACAAAGAAATGCATTTTATCTTTCTTCTTCAAAGGAAATTATACGCTCTAACAAAAAATTTTAGTGAATATAATCAAAATTTGTTTACTTCTTCGATTTGTGTTTTTCTTCTCCACAATATATTTCTTTTATGATTTTCAGTTTCTATTTCTGCAGTTATTTATTATTTTTATGAGCATTCCTTTCTCTGATTTCTGTTAAGCTTGTTGATTCGCACATTATTATATCTATGTTATGTTCTCCTATTTATGATTTTTTTGCATGTTCAAAACTCTTGCATATTTGTTCACATTTTTGTCTTCTTTTCTTGATTTTATAGGAATCGTATTCTTCTGTGATGAATGAGACATCGTATTCTTCTTTTCAGAATCTTAATTTCATTATATTACAATAGTTTAAATTCATTGTTCATTTGAATGGTCGGGTGTTTTGGAGTGGTGTTGTAGAATGAATTTTGAAATATTTATGTTATATTTTGTTTGGTTTTAGATTATCTACACCTATGTATGAGTATGATTCTTTTAGTTTGTGGTAGTGTGAAGTGAAAGTTTGAGGTAGTATGAAGTGAATACTAAAGAACTCTCTGCCATAATAACCAACAAATAACAAGACACAACTTTGTAGAGAACCTAAGCATTAAATGGAAAATGATTTGTTTATCAACCTTCTATGAAGGGCGCTTGCTGCTATAACATTATAAATTCGTACTTGAATAATACACCAAATAATTGCAATAGGAAAATTATCTATTAATCTCATTGCAATTTCAACCAAAAAGAAAAAGAAAAGAAAAGAAAGAAGGAATATCAAATTTGACGAGTATCTCAACTGAAACAATGAAAATTAATATAAAAGTCCCTGCGATTTAATTAGCTTCATTTGAGAGTTAGCCTTAACTTCACTAGAAAATTCCACTCTTGATTTCAACCCGAGTTCATCAAGAGAAGCCCTCACTTTGAACCGAATATCAAGAGGTATACTTAAGATTTTGAGCCTTGATAACATTCCTACATTCATCATGATAATGATCTGAAGCACATTAAATAGTAACTTTACGAGAATATTCCAGTAAAGGAATAATAAGATCTTAAAGTCAGATGTGTGCCCCATCATAAATCTAGAGGTCCATTCAATTCAAGTATATGACCTTTAAAAAATTTGAATATACTATCAACAACAAAGATGATAAATTTTTTAAATGCCAATTAACTAAGCTTATTAAAGGCATAACAACATAAATTTTACCTTAAAGTTCAAATATCATTTTTTTGTTCGTTTATAATACAAAAACTTATATCTTGTAGTGCCTAGCTATACGTTCAATAAATTTTATTGTGAGCTATTTCTTTTCCTTATAGTTAGTACATAATCATAGGGTACAATAGTCAACAAGCTCCTATAGTAAGCCTTTATGGATTTCATTACCTAGCATATTTAGATAGGGTACTTTTCTTCATCTGTTGTTGTCTAATTGAAATCTTTTTGGGACTAAACCTTATCTTAGCATCTTGTACATTGTTTAGATAAAGCAATATTTTATCTTTCTTTGTCAATTCACAGAAAGATCTGTATTCTAATTTGCCTGATTTCTCTGTAACAAGATTTGCTTGATAATTTGCAAAATATATTTCTCTGTATTGCTAATGTGTAGTACAAGACGTTTTTTTACTATTGCAAATATATACATTTGAATCATTTATTCACTAGGTTAATCCTTGAGATTATTTAGATAAATAATTATGTAATAAGTGAATATATGTAAATCAAAATTATTATGTTTCAATTAGAAATTGTGGCTATAAAAATTCTATACAATGTTGTCACTCTTCAAAAGTGTGGCTATAGGGACATCAATTATGTGGCTTATTTATTACATAAATTATCGTACACATAAGAAAAGGATACACTTTATACATGTTGTTGTAGAAGGGGAATAAAAGGCTAGGCTTTTAAATCGTGGTGAATAACTAAGCCAATGTCATGCTTATAAGTGTAGTTCTATTAAAAAATAGTGTTTAAATGCTATAAAACGTGTCCATTGTACCTCTTGGCCACATTTTCTAAGTGTAGCTTTTATGGTAACACTTAAAAAGCGTGGCCTAAAGTCAAAGGTTATGCCTTTTTAGGCCACCTCCCAAAAAGTGTTGCCTTAAGTCAGAAAGTGTAGCCTTTTATCAAAAGCCACACTTTTTGCTACTTTAAACTACATTTTCTAGGGGTGGCTAAAATCCTAAAATGTTGTAGTATATAAATATGATGATAATAGATATGCCTGGTATGATAATAGAACAAAGTCTTTTGTGCATATGATTATAATACATTTTATAATACCATTAGTTCCTTTTTTTTTAATTATAATTATATCACATAGGATTTTTAGAATACGTGCTTGTCACATGATTCAATATTTTAAAATCTTTTCAATACACCAACCGAATATTTTTCTTATATAAACAGGAATCATATGATTTTAATAGGATAATAACACTATTAATACTATTAAAATTCCTTTTCAATATATTATTATAATACATAAATGTGCTATGGTAATATCGTTAACTCTTTATTAATACAATTATAATATGTATACGTTATGAAACCCATAATACATGCTCATAACATGAACCTCCCTACCCCTTTGAATATGTTCATTACAATAGAATATATGCGCCTGTAATATAATTATAATGCATATTAAATTGACTATAATACAAAGGCTTCAAAGAAATATATTCAACCAAGAAATACACAAACTATTTAAATTTTGAACCAACAACAAGAAAATATTCAAAATCAATACCTATCCAACAAAATATCAATAATTTAGCAAATGTTAAGGAAAAAAAAACTATCCATCATGTTTCACTATTTTTAAATTGTGTTAGTCTTTTTTTTTAATTTTGAACATTTCTACAACTCTTTTGATTATGACCTGCTTGTCCACAATTACTGCATGAAATTTTCGATCTTTTGCCTTTCTAGCCTCACTGATTTTGATTCTTGTTTTTCTTGCTCTTCAAGTTGCTCTTTTTCTAATTGTAGATAGCACTAGCTCACCGGATACATGCAGTGGTACATTTCAGGTGCTTGAATCAAAAAACTTTCCACTTAAAGTTGGTATATTTTCAACAAATTTGCTTTTGTGTAGTATGAGAAGTAATAGTCTTCATAGACAAGATGTCTTTTGTAAATAATTACTAAAATATGTGGGCATAGTTGTTCATTCAATTGGAACCCCCTACCGCTGCATTTTTTATCCTGAAGATTAACCGTGTAGTTTGTAATACCATCAATGACTGTATGCAAGTATTCACTTGTTTCTTGTACCTATTGTTAGTTAAAAAACTAACAGTTAGAAGATATATTAATAGAGAAATAGTTAAATTTTTTCAATATGAAAAAATGATACATACCCTCATTTTGTCCGCTTCCTCTTTGTTACATTTAAAAAATTCATGATATGTGTTACTAAGGTAGAATGCTGAAAATGTAGTCTTTGATCGATTGTTGTTATTCTATTTCTGAATTAGCAATCACATGAAATCTAGTAGTGTGCCAAAGTTGTCAGTTCCCTAGCTTCCTTATTAACTGAATTTAATGTTTATGCACTATTGGAAGTCATTGTCCATATTCTGTTTACCTGAGCATGTACACGTGATCAGTGACTACACCTAATATCAAACAAGTAGTCTTTAACTCTTTTTGTCTATTTTTTCAACCATTTTCATATTTTTATTGAATTTCAATTGAGTGTCAGCCCTTGCCATTGTGTAGAATAACTCACTTATCTTATACTGATATTTTTTTAAAAAAAATTTCATCATATTTCTCCACAAATGCCAGATGCAAGCAAAGTGAGGAACTCCATGATAAACTATTGAAGTTGTTTTGATAATGCTATTTTGTCTATCCGAAACTACACTCGTCATTGGCCTCTGACCATATGCCTCTTTGAATTGTTCAAAAAATCATTGCCATGATGTATCTTACTCTGAATCCATAACTGCATAAGCAAGCGACAGTATATTGCTTATGTCACACCCCAAGCCCCGTTAGGATGGACTGGAACCCGTTGCCGATAAGGCCCGGGAGAACCAACCTGTACTATACGTTTACTATGCTTGTCACGTGGGATTTGTACCTCTAACATGCCTTAAAATAGATAAATAGTGATAATAAGCCAAAAGGGAATGCATATGACTAGGCCGTTGGGGCCCCGGTGTC
>JAPFFP010000008.1:13924170-13935963 GCA_026153255.1 Solanum medicagineum | reverse complement strand
ATATATATATATATATATATTACTAAAAGAAAGGAAGTCTAGCTTAGGATCATGCCAAGTGGCAGCATAAGACTATCACATGTGTTAGTTTTAGGACAAATTAGTTAAATCAGGTGGTAATTAGTTCATGTTTTCCTTTAATTTTTATTTTTTTTTAAAAAAAAAAAACTGGTAGGTATTTTATATTTTTCAGTTTTTTACAGCAATTTATTTTTTCAATTTCTTAAAATTTAAGCCGTGACTATTTTTCAATCGTAGATATTTCAAAATCACATTCAATACTTTTTTCCGCAATGCACATTCAAGACTCTTTTTGGGTGAGAAGTGATCAAACTTTTAAAAGTAAATATTTATAGTACTTCATTTTGAAACCTTTTTATTTTGCCTTTTCTGTTTCCATTTCACTTTATAATTATTTCAAAAAAATTGATTTAAATGTCAACCTAAACACAATTCTAACTATCAATTAATTAAGTTTCAAGATACTTACAGTTCATTAAACATTTGCAGCAAAGCATACAGTTCCCAAAAAATAGGCACCACCAAAAAACTGCTTCTACAACACAACCACAAATACCATATAAAAGTGGATGTTTCTTTTATCAAATTCTCAATATTGAAGGTCGGGACAATATTACTTCCAAAGGTGAAGTGCTTAAAGGAGCTTTCTCAATCTTTTTGGTTCAATGACCGGAAAGCAAAACAAATTCTAATGTTATAATTTCAGAAAAGTCCATAACACAATTTTATACTTGTTATAACCATATTCTATTTATGGTGAATGTCTATTATGTAGATTCCTTTAAGAGTTAGGAATCATACTTGAAGACCAATTCAGTTTCTTACTTGGAGACTAAGTCAGTTTTTTCCCTATAAATATAAGAGTTTCCTTCATTGTAATATACATCTGAACATCTCAATATTATTCAAGAGTAATAAGAAATTTTCTCTCTTCTCTCCTACTTTATTCTTTGTATTATTTTATACAATTTCATAACAATAGTTAGGGGTGTACATAGACCGTGTTGGTTCGAATTTTTTAAATATCAAACCAAACCATTTAAGTTGGATTTTTTAATATATAGACCAAACCAAACCAATAAAATTCGGATTTTTCAACGTCGGATTTTTTCAGATTTTTTCGGATTTCTCGGGTTTTTCGGGTTTTTTGGAATGGTTTGATAACCAACCTTTTCTTACAAAATTATGTGTAGAAAGATAATTCTCCTTTCCTAGCCATAGAAGAAGTTGATTAATATGAATAATGAAGTTGCTTTTACATGCTAACTTGCTTTTCAATTTCTTAGAAACTACTAGTTAGTAAAACAGTGTTCAAAAAAAGTACTAATCATCCAGTATATACAGCCCCAAAATAAATAACAAAACTAGAAGTTAGGATACCAAAAAGATCAAATTCTTCAATGATATCAATTTGAACAAGTTGACTAATGATCTTCAAAGGTGAATCTGTATATTCTGGAAAAAAAGAAGAAACAAATTGAGTACTAAATAAAATTAAAAAATAAAATCATACTTAATTAAGAACTGAATTTATAAAATTACCTTCTTCAATTTGCTCAATTTTCTGGAATTCCTCTAATATGTCTTCAAATTTGCATTCTTTAATAGGTGATCGAATCCATTGTTGAGTGCAAATAAGAGTTTCTACCATTTTTGGAGACAGAGAAGTTTGATAAGTATCAAGAATTTGACCACCTGTACTAAAAGCCGATTCAGATTCAACAGTAGAAATAGGAATAGAAAGAATATCCCTTGCAGTTCTCGAAATAATTGGATATCTACTAGACGAAGCTTTCCACCAACTCAAGATATTGAAATCCTTGATCTTCACCACATCATCTGTCAAGCAGGACTCAAGTTAAGATTGTTTTTCATAATTTTCATCATGTTCCATATATCTCTCCCATTGAGCTTGCAACAAATCACTAGATTCACCCATAATGCAATTGTCATCTTCAATATCGCCATTAAAATATTCAGAGCAAGACTCGCTGTAGTGATTACACAAAAGACTCAAAGTAGCATACACATTTGAGATTTAAGTTTCCCCAACAACGAATCATACGCAATAGAAAGAGTATAGTCCACATACTTCATTTTATATCTGGGATTCAATACAACAGCAACTATTAGTAACATATTCATACTCTCAAATTTCCCCCAATATTTATCTAGATTGGATTTCATCCTCTTTGCCATATCAACCAAAATCGGATCATTATGTTTAGTATACTTAATAATATAATTTTGAAGATTAAAAAAGTCATGAAAGAAAGAGCTGGAAGTAGCATATGAACTGCCTGAAAATTTCAAAGTTGTTTGATAGAAAATATGAAGAAACTTCATAAAAGCTTTCACATCCTTCCAATCATCTGCTAATGGATTTTTACTCATTGTACCGATTTCTAGACAATACTTTTGATAATTCTGATCATCCACATACATTCTTGTAAAAGCTTTTTCAAATTTCAAAGCTTTATCTAATATTATATACGTCGAGTTCCATCTAGTTTCAACATCGAGACTCACAAGACCACGAGCATCTATCTCAACTTTCTCAACAAATGACTTGAAAAAGTCAAACCTTAAAGGAGAAGATCTCACATATTTCACTACACTTCTTATACGAGAAATAGGCCAAATTTGCTCATCTAACCCCTCTTTCATAATCAAGTTCAAAATATGAGCATTGCATCTAACATGTAGAAACTCATTTTCAAGTATTATCCCTTTCCATTCTTCAATACGCACCTTCAAATTTTTAATGACAGCATCGTTTGCAGTTGCATTATCCAAAGTTATCGTGAACAAGTTCTCAATGCCCCAACCTAATAAGCATTCCTCAATTCCCTTAGCAATAGTCTCGCTCTTGTGATCTGTTGTTTGAGAAAAGTTCAAAATTTTCTTTTGTAGATTCTATTGATCATCAATACAATGTGCAGTGACAACTATATAATTAAAATTTTTGGAGTGATGTCCATGTATCACTAGTAAGACATACATGTTGGTTTCTAATAAGCTCTTTAAGCTATTGTTTCTCTTCTTGATAAATCCTTAAACAATCTCTAGCAACAGTGACGCGAGAAGGTACTCCAAAATTTGGCAAGGCTTTTGCCATTAGTTTCTTAAATCGTTCTCCTTCAACAATTCTAAATGGTTGCTCATAAATTATCACAATCCAGCAATTGCTCTTCTAATCTCTTTCACATTGTATATCACCCTTGCCGGATAGCCTAAACCATCTTCTAGCAAGCCTCTTTTGATAGTTTTTAAAGTGGTTTGTCGTTTACCAACAAATCTAAATGGAGAATTGTAACATTTCACATTTAAATGAATCCATAATGTAGTAGTCCCATTGACACTTTCAGCAGCATAAGTTTTAGTACAATAATTGCATTTGGCTCTTCATTGACTTCATTTGGCAATAAATTTGGAAAAATGATTCCAAATCTCAGACGTTTCTCTACCAGTATTTTCAAATTTAGAAAGTACCGGAGGAGTTGTCCTTTTTGGCTTTTTAGGAGGAGTATGTCGATGTGGAGTGACTTTGTCTTTTTGTTGAGAGGTCGCTGGCATAGTCGGAGGAATGTTGATAATCACCTCCGTATCCGGTGCAGAAGATGTAGTTTTCATCTGAAAGAAATTTACTGCATATGATGAAAAAGTGTAATCAGCTTTCAAATACCAAAAGTTACTCCAGTTTTTTTGGACCAGACTACTAAAATTTATATGTTGGTAAATATAACCAAAAAATTAAGATAAATGAAGAGAACATAAGATAATGTGAGTTCCAAAAGATCATTTATAGGATATAGCTATCTGCAGATTAAACTTCAATCAATAAAATTACACACTAGCAATAGAAGATAAGTTGGGAGCTATTACTTACCCAAATCCAAATGTGTTGAACCAAACTTAAACAAAGTTGAAAGAAATTAAACTTGATGGAAAGAAGAAGCTATCCTCACAAATTGAAAGAAGGGAACTCCGTTTCTAAACTTTTAACCGGAGGGAGCTCTATTTCTAAACTTTTAATAGTGACAATCAATTTACAAGTAAAAGCATAAGTTAATATTGTCATTGGATTCCTTGGGCTACACCAATAGAGTCATTACGCGTGGTGGAATGTAACTGGATGGAGTTGAGAAACCAATTAGTAGAATTTTGACGATTTTCTATGACCAAGTTTTGGTTGCAAATTTTTCTTCTTTTTTTTTTCTATCAAAATGAACGGACCAGAGGTGATTTGGGGTCACTCTCTGTCAGCTGATGGAACTTTTGAAATGGGTTGATTGAACTTTTGAAAACTATTCAGCTTTCCAAAGGTGTTTAGACTTTATTTTTGGCTCCAAAGTCCAAAGTATGGAGTATGGACATATGGACAAGGTTATCTTACTTTACTTCCCACTTTTGCATAGCAGGGTTATGAAAATCCACGAGAAGCGACTGGGCGTATTGTATGTGCCAATTGCCATATATATATGTCATGGGATTTTCATAAGCTCAAATCTAAATATAAAAAAGAATGAAAAAGTTAAAGAAAAATATATAAATTATATTATAATAACTAATTTTTATGTATAAAATAAATTTAAAAATTATATACATATAATGTCGGGTTGGTTTGGTCTCGAATTGACATTTTTTAGTAAACACCAAACCAAATCATTTATAGCCGGATTTTTTTTGACACCAAACAAAATCAAGCTAACCCACTAATCGGGTTTTTTTTTTCTGGGTTGACTCGATTTGTCGGTTTGGTGCTGTTTGCGGTTTGGTTCTGTTCATTCCTAAATAATACTATTCTATTCTTTTCATTTTTACTTAAATTCATAATTTTATCTACATAAGAAACTTTGAAGATGTATTGTATTTTTAGATATTTGGTTCCTCGTCTTTCTTTTTTTTTTTCCTTTTGGTTACTTTTTCATAAACATGTAAATATTGAAAATAAATCTATCGACAAATAAAATAATGGGAGAAGGAAGAAGACGTATAAAAGAGAAGCAATACATTTACTGTAGGAAAAAAGAAGACTTTCTTTGAAAAAGTCACAACCCTTCGAAAAAGTCATAATCCTTTAGAAAAAGTCACAATGCTTCGAACAAATTGTCACGCCCCGGGATGGGACCCATGATGTGGCCAGCACCCAGAGACTATTTTTAGTCCCCAATTGAACCACTTGGTCTCATCACATTCATTCAATCAATTATTTTACTAATCCGTGAAAGTTAACCAGATGTAAATGGGCACATCTATCATTTAGTCTCAAAATAATAGTATAAATGAAAGGTTAGTAGAAAGAACTAGCTCACAATCTCAGCAATCAACATCCGACTCTAGTCTATGAAGCCTCTATCATTATAAGGTGGTGCCAGTGACAAACCAATGGCTTCCTCAATCAAAATAAAAGCTAAGAAACTATAACTCTAAAGCATGATGAAAATAAAGTGAATGAATCCTCCGAAGTAGGGGAGGCTCACCAATCTGCTGAACGTCCAAAGATCCTCAACAATGCGCCTGCTAATGATCTCTATCCCGTGTATCTACATCATAAAACGATGCAACACTAGAGTGACATTAGTACGTGGAATGTACGGTATGTAAAATAGCTGAATGAAATCGAAACAGGTAGAATATGTAACAACCCATCTTGAGATGAAATGTCCCACATTCGGCAAAACACAGGAGAGATGTTGGGTATATAAGTAAAGTAATGGTCTATATACCGTGTGGTGCCTTTTGGGGTGAGCACAAAGGGACAAATCCATGATGGGCTAGGCCCAAGAGCGAACAATACTTCACAGTGTTGGCCAGGTCGTTACAGATGGTGTCAGAGCCACTCCTGTGTCAGCCTTGTTGATGTGGGGTTAGAGTTCAACCAAGTTTAGGCAAATCCTGGTGAAGCAGGGCAAACCTCAATGTTGAGTCTTAGCAAATCTCATGAGGTGGGGCAAACCTCAGCAAGGACGCTGCGTTCATAGAGGGGGTGTATGTAACAACCCATCTTGAGATGAGATGTACCACATCGGCAAAACACAGGAGAGATGCTGGGTATATAAGTAAAGGACTGGTCTATATACTGTGAGGCGCCTTTTGGAGTGAGCCCAAAGGGACAAATCTGTGATAGGCTAGGCCCAAGAGCGAACAACACTTCACAATGTTGGGCCAGATTGTTACAGAATAATATAGAAATAATAATCGACTCAAGATAGAAACCAATCAATATGTCAAATGTATATCTAAAGTAAGGATAAAGAGTAGACATGTGACCTATCAACCAATTAACTCATCAATCAAATCAGGCTCATTTCAGAGGGACTCATCTCAACTCATCTCATCTCAGAGTACTCAGTTTGGGAACTTTCTGGGAGTTTCGCTCATCCGACAATAATCACTTATGAGAGAATAATTGTATAATAATCAAGCTGATGTTTCCACACTGTTCTGCACTTTCCAGGTAGAGAACGAATCGAAACCATAAGGACAAGTTCAAATGGAGACAACAATCTATAAGTTCTCTATTAATTTCAGGGACTTCTAATAAGAGGGAACCTCACTATAATATGATGTGAACCTAATCCTCACCTACGCTTGGGTACGTAGTTTGACGAGTGCGAGTTGGTTTAACTCTTACTCTTTCAGTACTCGATACTCCTCCCATGACTCAACGCTCATAAAACAATTCATCCAATCAAACTATCTCAATCCAATCATCTCAATCAGCCTCATGGAGGCACAATCTTTCAATTAGTCTCATAGAGACTCTAATCATCTCATCAATCAATATCTCAATCAATACCTCAAGGTTAGGGACAATCATTAGGGAACAATCAAATAGGCAAATTATTAGAGTTCATTTGGAGGAACTCATGGACCATTAAATTTCTATCAATCTATCACCATTCTCATATTCTCAATCACAATCACTATCAACATTCTCAATCCAGGCTTTAGACTCAATAACTATCTTCTTTCATGCATGTTTTTAAAAGTTAACACCTAGGGTTTATATAATATCTCATGAAAATATTCAATTCAAGAAAACAAGTTTATGACGATCATCAACATATGAAAATACATATAAGTAATATAATTTTCACGAAAATCTTCAAGAATCATGCATGTAGACATAAAGAACCTTTACCTCTCATCTAAGACCATTTATGGGGCACATGAGAGAAAATCTCATGCTTTTAGATTAGCCTTACATACTTGAGATAAAACTCTTTGAATCAACCGTCAAGAATCCTCATTGAATTCTTCAATCTCATGTTCTTCTTTCTTCTCTTTCAAGCCCTAACTTTTAAGTTTTGTGAAGGACTTAGAATATGGTTTTAGACCCTATTTACTCATCAAAACGACCTAAATTGATCATGTTTTGAGTTTATGAGGGGTTGGGAATCGACCGGAATGCCCTTCAAATTAAAAGAAAAAGTTTCAATCCGAAAATGCCCAATCCGCGTCGTAGACTAGGCGTGGACCTGCATATTTCCTTTCCAAAATTTTCTGTCAAATATAAATTGAAAAAACAAAGTGTTGTTCCACATCCCTGGCGCATCGTACCTCGGGCTAGCACTGATACTGTTTTTCATTTAATTACTAAAATTAATTTTTTGATTCGGTTGCTCTAAAATCCGATCGAGACCAATTTTCCACTCAATTTTTCATGCTGATTGCATATCCGGTCTCGGATTCACAAATGGAGCATTGGAAGATGTGTTACACGCAAGTCTCTATTCTAGGGGTATTTTAGTAATTTTACCAAGTGTACATCATCTCCCCCTTGGGATCATACGTCCTCGAATGATGAGTAAGGGTGGATATCAAGGCACGAATAGACTCAAAACTCATCTCAATACTCACATCTATTAATCAATCTTTCGACTCTGTATCACTATCAACTATCTCTATTCAGACTCAAGAATAGACAATCAACAAGAAAAGACAATCAATTTAGTCAAGATTAAGGAAATTGACCTTCAATTCCATTAGCACAAATAAATGCAGATATTTTGCTTTCATCTCTTCCTCAGCTTCCCGTGTGGCCTCCTCAACGAATTGATTCCTCCACAGGACTTTGACTGAGGCTGTCTCTTTGGTTCTCAATCTGCGAAACTGACGATCAAGGATTTGGACCGAAATTTCTTCCTAGGTCAAACTACCCTTCACTCTGATGCTCTCCATAAGGATTACCAAGTTAGGATCTCCCAAATATTTCTTCAACATCGACACGTGGAACACCGAATGAATACTATCTAACTCGGAAGGCAACTCTAATTTATAGGCAACCTCCCAATCCTCTTCACAATCTGATAGGGTCCAATATAGCGTGGACTCAATTTACCCTTCTTTCCAAAACTCATGACACCTTCCATAGGTGACACTTTAAAATATATCTAGTGTAACAACCCATCTTGAGAGGAGATGTCCCACATCGACAAAATACAGGAGAGATATTGTGTATATAAAGTAATGGACTGGTCTACATATTGTGAGATGCCTTTTGCAGTGAGCCCAAAAGGACAAATCCGTGATGGGTTAGGCCCAAGAGTGGACAATACTTCACAGTGTTGGGCCAGGTCGTTACAAAAGGTACCAGAGCCACTCCTGTGTCAGCCTTCTCGATGTAGGGCAAGAGTTCAACTGAGTTTAGGCAAAGTCCAGTGAGGCGGGGAAAACGTCAGTGCTGACTCTAGGTAATTAAATCCCATGTGGTGGGGCAAACCTCAGCGAGGATGCTGAGTCCATACAAGGGGTGTATGTAATAACCCATCTTGAGAGGAGATGTCCCACATCGACAAAATACACGAGAGATGCTAGGTATATAAAGTAATGGACTGGTATATATACTGTGAGGTGCCTTTTATGGTGAGCCCAATGGGACAAATCCGTGATGGGCTAGGCCAAGAGTGAACAATACTTCACAATGTTGGGCCAGGTCATTACATACTGCTATATCATGCTTGACACTTCCACTCCCTTCACCTTTTGGAAGTGCTAGGATTTGATTACACTGCTCCTTTGTGAATCTATAAGGGCCCCATTTCATGCTGTACTTGGCTAGTTACTGTCTCACCATAACCAAACTCTTTTGACCCTTTGTCAAGCTCTTGAGAGAGATTATTAACAATCATATTATAAGCACTTACCCCTGAACCATATTCAGAGTTAGGTACCCTATTTTTTAACTTGTAATCTGCAGGATAGCTTATCAGCCTATAGCGTAGCTTATCAGCCTATAGCACACATCTTTGGTATGCCCTTTCATTTTGCAGAAATCATACTGAACATCATAATTCTTCTTGAATCTTGAGGGTCCACCCTTAGCATACATAGCTATATCAATGCCTTGACTTTCATTTGCAGGACTTGACCTCAAGATCCCTGCATTAACTAAAATGGACTTCTGTCCTTCATCACTAACCACCATTCCATAAGCCTGATTAATTGAGGGCATCAGATTCATGAGTAGGATCTGACTTCTTACCTTATTATATGACTTATTAAGCCCTATTAGAAACTGAAACAGTTTTAACTTTTGCAGGTGAGACACAAACTCTCTGGACTTCTCATAATTACAACAAGGTGCAGGAACTAAAGCCTCAAACTCTTCCTAAAGATTTTTCAACTTTGAGTAATAGATAGAAACAGAAGTACGTTGAGTCAATGTAGCAGTTTCTTTGTGGACATTAAAGACTCTTGATCTATCCACTTTATTAACCCTCTCATACAGATCATCCCAAATAGCTTGAGCATTAGATGTATACATAAGGCCTCCCAAAAGTCCTTTCGCCACCGAGTTCATCAACCAAGACAATACCACAACATTGACTCTTTCCTAATTACTCCACAAACTTTCTGGAAACACTTCTTTCTTGCAGGTGCCATTAACCAGTCCCGTTTTATTCCTTTCAAGTAAGGCAACTCTCATGGATCTATTCCACGTTGAGTAATTTTCTATGCCTATCAACTGAAAAGAGATGTCTGTGCACCATTAACATCAGAAGGAGAAAGAAACAACGAATGGTTGTAATCCACACTTGGTCCTTGATCAATTCCATGGATAGACCCTGAAGCACCTCCACCATTTGATCCACTTCCTGTACCATTCCCATAACCAGAAATTGTGTTCTCCATGATGATCAGACAAGAAATTTCACCAAACAGAGACAAGAATAAGAAGACTTGAATATCTTTTTTTAGAAACTCACACACTAGCTAGAATGTTTTGATACTATGTAATGATGATGAACAACAAGAATGAACAAGTAGAACATTAAGAAGAGAATAGAGAGAAGAAGAAGAAGAAGCCAATTCTCATTTATTTGATTGTTAATACACTAAGTGTATAAGCTTATATACACTTTAGCTAGTAACTAACTTTCTAACAACTTAACTAACTCTCTAACTAACTATTAGTTATAACAGTTAGGCTAGGATTAGTTTGAGTATGTTCCTTGATAGTTGTCTATTAACAAATCAATCCCAAAACAGATGCACACACACAAACTTGAGTCACTTAGTTTAACATTTGTCGTTTGTTTTGGATAGATACTTCCTGATATGAAAGTAATAAGAGACGTTACGCAATGAGATTCTTTTTTGTTGGGTCTTTTTCCTATTTTAGTTTTTGCGTGTCATCTTCCTTCTAAGTTGAAGCTCTCTCTGTTTTCCTTTCCCTACGGCAGGGTTTTCTTTTAAAAGTCTTGCTACTTGTAACGTGTATTCCTTCTGTTCCAAAATAAGTGTCATTCAAATAAAAGCATCATCCTGTAGTTTACTAAATTATATTTAAGAAAACAATAATATGTAGTTACTAAACTATCTTTATTTAATAAATATTTCTTGAGAATTGAACACTATCAAAAATATAAAATATAATTGAAAAAATATATAAAATTTTAGGAAAATGGTAAAAAAAAAATAACCTCTCGCACTTCCTAATAGAAGTGTGGGTACTTCTTCTCTGCACATGCCCAAACCATCACAATCTCGCTTTCCTCGTCTTGTCTGCCACAGAGGTCACCCCTACCTTCTCCGGAATGGTCTCATTCCTAATCTTATCATCCCTGGTATGTCCACACATCCATCTCAACATCCTCATCTCCGCAACCTGCACCTTCTAGATATATGAGTTTTTGACTGACCAATACTCCACCCCATAAAGCACCAACAATCTAATCATCATTCTGTAAATTTACATTTAAGTTTTATGTAGTATCTTCTTATCAAACAATACTCCAGAGGAAAGTCTCCACTTTGTCCATACTACCCTAATACGATGTGTGGCATCATCATCAATATCACCACTACCCTGGATGATGGAGATATTTTAAAAAAAAAAAACTTTTATTTCTTGTTGCAAATGAATTATCTCTTGAAAATAATAATTTATATTATCGTGTTATGTTGCTAACACGAGCACAACAATTTCTAGACAAGTTTCGTAGGTTCAGAAAATTACTTGGATCTTATTGAACTCAAGAAAGTAATTGAAGGAGGGGCAACGATTATAACGAGGATGAATCAATGTTATCATTCAGATTTTGACTTTTTGAGATGTTTGCCATTGAAATGACAGTCCCTTTTGACATGAAAAAGCTAGTCTCGGACCTAATATTCGAAGAAAAAATCTCTTAGGTCCCTAAATGGGGTTCCACGTGGACTGATTACGTAACGTTTTTTGTTCACATATGTAAAGACCTGGCCCAACACTGTGAAGTATTGTCCGCTTTGGGGCGTTACGTGTCGCCGTCCCCCTCACGGTTT
>JAPFFP010000008.1:13874805-13905071 GCA_026153255.1 Solanum medicagineum | reverse complement strand
ATGGGTTCCTTTCACCCATGATACCCAAGTCTCCTTTTACATAAATTGCATGATTTAAAGTTGATTTACAAATGGGTTTTGATTATTATGAAATTTACTGCACACTATGTTAAAGTTATATAAAGTTGCGACTGTTTTGATATATTTTGAGCTATAAATCTTTGATCTATTGTAAGATTTGAGAAGGGGTTTTGATGTATGTTGCCTAAAGGTGTTGCAAAGTGATGATTGATAGATTTACAATGGATTTTCTTGCTTGATTTCATTTCTATATTTAATGATTTTATACTAGCATTCACCATCTAAGTGTTTTGATAAAATGTCTGGATGTGGTTTCTTGAGGAGTTGAAGGTCTAAAGCATGAGATATGATATGAATGACTATATAATGATGAAATAAGTGCATGTATATGATATACTCTATATAAAGTGTTACATTAGACCATACTCGATCCGGGGGGGATAGGAACCCGGGTAACCAAGGTGGGGGTTTGTACTCATCAACCATGTGAGTGGTTTATACCACAGCACCACCAATGGGTTCGTATCTTGAATAACTAGCTTGGTCTCTTCTACACATATAATATCATATATGAGCATGAGTTACTTAAGCATGTTTTACTTAAGCATTGATCATACATGTCATATTGTTATAGTATGTCTATTCCTTAATATTATGCATTTTGATTATGATGATTATCTTGTTGCATTGCATCCTACATAATTAGTACATTCAAACGTAATAAAGCAAACTCTTGCCTACATGATATCACCATGAAGGGATCGAAGCCCAACTTGATCATTCTCCTTCTCCACATGGCTAGTTCGGTACTATTCAAGCTAGTTGGTGAGTCGTCCACTTCGGGGACCTTAATACATGTTTCTCTTATTATGTATTGACACACCTTTCTTCATTTTCTATCTTTATTATGAGGGTAAGGCTGGTTGCTTTGTCTTAGCCCCCATTCTTATCCATGTAGTAGAGCTATTGTTGGACATGTTATGTATCTATGATATGAGCCTTGACTCTTTTGTCTCTTGATTATGATGTTATGCAAGTTTTTTCCCTTAGTCCCTTGCTCTTGTTCTCTAAACTTTTATATATTACTTGAGTATTAATATCTCTCTCTTAGTCCCGATTCCCCTCGTTTATGTCTCTTATGTTGTTTTACATTGCTTCCGCTACCAAGGATGTGTAATGATATGCTATGAGGCTTGTTTGGGTTCCTTCAGGTTTTCCATTCGCCGGTCACTTCTAGGACCTAGGCTTGGGTCGTGACAAAGATGGTATCAGAGCACTAGGTTGATAGATCCTCGGAGTCCAACACCCCACGTCGATTAGAGTCTTATTCATGGTTGTGTTGTGCACAACACCAATTAGTAGGAGGCCATGAGACGTTTTAAGAAATACTTCACTTCTTCATGATCTATGTCGTGCTATAGAGTTAGGTCCCCTAGGGCTTATTTCTAACCCCTAACCGCTACATTTCAGGATATGCCTCAATTTACTCGGGATAGTGCTAAGATGAATGTGAAGATTTGCAATGCTCTATGAGAAGTGGCAAAAGCGGCGGCAAAATCGGCAACTTAGCTCGATCAACATGTGGGTGCTCGCGAGACTTCTAGTGTGAGAGGAGAGATAGTGAGGCCAAGAGGTCACATAATGTGGGTAAGTTCCAAATCTCCAAGGGGAGATATAGAGGTAGTGTGGTGTCTTATGCTAGGTGCCCAAAATGTGGTAAAGGCCATGGTGGCCCATGCTTGAGAGGTACAAATGCTTGTTAAGGTTATGGGGAGATGGGTCATAAGGTTAAAGATTGCCCTCGTAAGGGCAATAAGAGCAAATGAGGTGATGGGGGAATAACTAATCCAAAGAGTCCTACGTGTAGGATGGATTAGGGTAGCCCGTGTTGGAAAAACAAGGGTGTATGCTTTGGGTGTGGTGAGATAAGCCATCGAATTCTGGATTACCCATATGGTCGACTTTTGGATCAAGGTGGTCATGGTGATAAAGTGGCTCAAGGAGGGGATGAAATGCCTGATTCTATTACTGGTAAGTTGAAGTTTCCTTTGCTTTGTTGTGCATGCATTGTTAGGCCCGGTGCGCCACTATTTCTTCTCTATTCTTTTTGGTTGCTAGTGGACTTCTTGTATGCCCAAGTTGTTGTGTGGATCTTTGGTATCTATCCTTTTGTTGAGTATATAGGTGTTAGGAGATTCATAGGTGTTGATCCGGGTATGTATAGCATTAGCTCTTGCTTTGGGGCTTGTTGGAGTTGGTATCGTGGATTTTGATGTCATTATAGGGATGGAATGGTTACATGCATGTTGTATCTTCATGAGTGGTAGGACTCGTAGAGCTATATCCCAAATCCCTAAAGAGCCCGTCCATAAGTGGGAGGTTGTCGAATTGTAGCAAGGGAGGTAGGTCCATTTCATGTCTTAAGGTACAATTGGTCTCTAAGGGGTTGCATTTATTATCTTGTGAGAATTGGGGGTGTTGAACCTAAGTTGTTTTGTTTATAGAATTGTTGGTGGTGGTAGATGAGGCCTTAAATGTCCCTTTCTGATATTTTGAATTTGGGGCGGTGCCCTTTGGTTAGACTAGCGCACCGGCTATGCCTATAGGTCTCATGAATAAGATCCTTTAGCCCTACTCTAATAGGCTTCTGGTGGATTTGGTGATGATATGATGGTTCGTTTCTCTAATAAGGTAGTGCATGTGAGTCATCCAAGGGTAGTACTACAAAGTTAAAGGAAGAAAGTTGGATGCTAAATAGGAGAAGTGGGAGTTTGGTTGTAAGAAATTGCCTTTCTAGGTCGTATGGTACTGGGTGATGGTATTAAAGTGGACCCTAGTAAGACAAAGGTGATTAGAGATTGTCCTAAACCTTTGAACCCACCGGATATTAGCAGCTTCTTGGATTTTGTGGGCTATTATCGGAGCTTGTAAGTAGGTTCTCTTCTATTGCTCCTCCTATGACTTAGTTGACCCTAAGTAAGGTCAATCTTGGGACCGACATTTTGAGTAGGGTGATTTGATAGGTCTGGGAGTTGCTATCTCTTGTGTGATTCCTTTGTGCTAATAGGATTCATGTGTGTGTCCCGAATGGTTGCGTGAGTCTATAGAGGCTATAAGAGATCTATAAGGTTTCCCTATATTATCATTGCGTAGAGTCTTGTCTTGTGACCTCGGTTGGGCTTATTTTGAGGTGTTGGAGGTCTTGGGGTAGTTTGGGCTACTTGCATAACATCTTCCAATGAATTTGGAACCCGTAAGGTTGTAATATGAAGGTTGAGGAAGGGTCGATCTATTCGGTCAACTACAATGGGTTAGTCACTTCTCTAAGATTGATCTTTGGTACGGGTTTTGTCCCCAAGTGAGGATGAGTGTAGGTGATATCCCTAAGTCTTTTCGGACTAGGAGTGGGCATTATTAGTATTGATGCAGTTATTTGGTTGACTTATGCACCGGTGGTGTTTATGGGTTCTTAAATAGGGTCTTAAAAACCTACCTTGATATGTTTGTGGTGGTTTCTTGTGAGGAGGTATTGATTTATTTAGAGCTTGTGAATTATTTGGGGGTAGTATTGCAAGTCTTGGAGGATGAGAGGTTGTTTGCTAGATATGATAGGTGTGCATTGTGGATAGCAAGAAGGTGGTTAGAATTCTTTAAAGGATTATGGTATGAGTGTGCATTAGTTTTTCCGGTAGGGCTAATGTTGTGATTGGTGCTCTAAGTAGTCTAGTGTGTGTGGATAATGGTGGCAAGGAGGAAACAAGTGGGATCCATCGTTTGGCTAGATTGAGGGATTAGGTTGGAGGAAGTTGAGCATGGCCGTGTAGTATTTTTAATGGTTCCAAATCTTCTTTGGTTGGAGAGGTCTAGATTAAGCAAGGCCTCAATTCCGTCTTATCAGGGTTAGAAGTTTTGGGTGAAGTAATAGTAGAGTGGGGATTATCTCCCAAGGGGGAGATGGTGGTTCATGGCAACAAGTGGAATAGGTGTATTCAAGGTTGACAGTTGAGTTATGGTTGTGATGTCCTTTTTTAGTGTAGAAGAAGTTAGTAAAAAGGTTTCATATGGATGGGATTTGCCTAGGGATATGATTATGGTTTGTTTGATTCTTCATGTTTCTAAGTTAAGGAGATGTGTTGGTGGCTCTAGTGCTATAGGATCCTTTGAGATGGTGGGTGATGTGGAGGATTAGATGACTTAGGAAAAGGTCCTGGTGGAGGTGTGGATGGATGAGAGAAGAAGTTGGCTAATATCGGTGTGATGTTCGTCAAGGCCCTGTTGGTGGAGTCGTCCATTCGTATGTGTCTCTGGGGAGTCGGTGCGGTCATGAAGGAGCAATATCTGTACGTCTTGCATTCTATTAAAGCTTATGATAACGTGTGAAGTCCCTTTTCTATGATTCCAAGTCTTATGTTTCAGCCCCTATGCCATTCATATGCATTCATGTTTAAGTTGGCAAATTTATAATGATTTTACAGTTACGTTGAGATTTTGAAAATGGTATTTTTAAATGTTATGTTGCATTCTTGTTGGGGCTGATTTCTTCATGATTACTCTGTCCATGTACATTTCTTTTACATTCGGGGACGGATGTTCTCAAGGGGGAGATATTGTAACGACCCCAAAAAGTGCCCAAAAATGTGCCTCGGAATGCCCAGGATTTTAATTTTCATATATCTCAAAATTCGTGTTTTATTTTGAAAATCCGACTTCATATTTTTGTTTAGGGGGACAAGGGTCTAACACCGATTTAAGAGCGAAGAATTAGCAATAACGAAAATTCAAAAATGTAATTTCCAATGTGTATTCCGTGACACTGGCATGACGCGCCAGTGCCTTATTTTTAGCATTTTTCTGTTTTCGGGTCCAAGGCTTTGGGTCTTGGGCCCAAAGGTTCACATACATATTTTTACCTATACTTAGCCAAATTTCATCCTCATATCATCCTAAATATTCCCCAATACTCACTAATATAATGATGAAATAAGCTTATGTATATGATATACTCTATAGAGTGTTGCATTAGACCATATCCGATCCGGAGGGATAAGAGCCCGGGTAACCAAGGTGGGGTTTGTACTCATCAAACATGTGAAGGGTTTCTACATCACCACCGTGTTGATAAGGTGTTACTATCATCAACCATATGAGGGGTTATACCACAGAACCGCCAAGGGGTTCGTACCTTGAATAGCTAGTTTGGTCTCTTCTACACATATGATATCCTATATGAGCATGAGTTACTTAAGCATGTTTTACTTAAGCATGGCTCGTATATGTCATATTGTTATATTATGTCTGTTGCTTAATATTATGCATTTTGATTATGATGTTTATCTCTTGTTGCATTGCATCCTATATACTTAGTACATTCAAACGTACGAACGCATACTCTTACCTACATGATCTCACCATGTAGGGATCAAAGCCCAAGTTGATCATGCTCCTCCTCCACGTGGCTAGTTCGGTAGTATTCAAGCTAGTTGGTGAGTCCTCCACTTTGGGGACCTTAGACATGTTTCTCTTATTATGTATTGTGACACTATTCTTCATTTTCTATCTTGATTATGAGGGTGAGCTCGGTTGCTTTGTCTTGGCCTTCGTTCTTATCTATGTAGTAGAGCTATTGTTGGACATGCTATGTATCTATGATATGAGCCTTGACTCTTTTGTCTCTTGATTAGGAAGTTACGAAAGTTTTTACCCTTAGTCCCTTGCCCTTGTTTTCTAAACATTTACATATTAGTTGAGCATTAATCTCTCTCCCTTAGTCTCAATTCCCCTTGTTTATGTCTCTTATGTTGTTTTACATTGTTTCCGCTACCAAGGATGTGTAATGATATGCTATAAGGCTTGTTTAGAGTTCCTTCGGGTACCCCATTCGCCGGTCATGTCTAGGCCCTAGGCTTGGGTCGTAACAAAGATGGTATTAGAGCACTAGGTTGATAGATCCTCGGAGTCTAAAACACCGCGTCGATTAGATTCTTATTCATGGTTGTGTTGTGCACCATACTTATGAGTAGGAGGCTATGAGACATTTTAGGAAATGTTTCAATTCTTCATGATCCATGTTGTGCGATAGAGTTAGGTCCCCTTAGGCTTATTGCTAACCCCTAATCGCTACATTTCAGGATATGCCTCAAGTTACTCAAGACTGTGCTAAGATGAACACGGAGATTTGCAATGCTCTATGGGAAGTGGCAAAAGCGGCGGCAAAATTGGCAACTCACCTCGATTGACATGTGGGTGCTCTCGAGACTTCTAGTGGTGAGGAGAGGTAATAAGACCAAAAGGGCCCGTAATGTGGGTAAGTTCCAAAGCTCCAAAGGGAGAGATAGAGGTGGTGTGGTGCCTTATGCTAGGTGCCCAAAATGTGGTTGAGGCCATGATGACCCATGCTTGAGAGGTACTAATACTTGTTATGGTTGTGGGGAGATGGGTCATAAGGTTAGTGATTGGCCTCGTAAGCGCAATAAGAGCTAATGAGCTGATGAGGGAATGACTAATTCGAAGTGTTCTACGTGTAGGATGGATAATGGTGGCCCGTGTTTAAAGAACAAGGGTGTATGCTTTGGGTGTGGTGATATAGGCCACAGAATTTTGGATTTCCCATATGGTCGACTTTTGCATTGAGGTGGTCATGTTGATCAAGTAGCTCAAGGGGGAGATGAGATGCCCGATGCTATTACCAGTAAGTTGAAGTTTCCTTGGCTTTATTGTGCATGCATTGTTTGGCCAGGTGGGCCACTATTTCTTCTCTATTCTTTTTGGTTGCTAGTGGGGATTCTTGTGTGCCCAAGTTGTTGTGTGGATCTTTGGTGTCTATCCTTTTGTTGAGTATATGGGTGCTAGGAGGTTCAAAGGTGTTGATCCGGGTTTGTATTGCATTAGGTCTTGCTTTGTGTCTTGTTGGAATTGGTATGGTGGATTTTGATATCATTATAGGGATGGAAAGGTTGCATGCATGTTGTGTCTTCATGAGTAGTAGGACCTGTAGAGCTAGATCCCGAATCCCTAATGAGCCTGTCCTGAGTAGGAGGTTGTCAAATTGTAGCAAGGGAGGTAGGTACATTTCATGTCTTAAGGAATAATTGGTCTCTAAGGGGTTGCATTTATTATCTTTTGAGAATTGGAGGTGTTGAACCTAAGTTGTTTTGTTTATAGAATTGTTGGTGGTGGTAGATGAGTCCTTGAATGTCCCTTTCTGATATTTCAAATTTGGGGCAGTGTCCTTTGGTTGAACTAGCGCACCAGCTATGCCTATAGGTCTTATGAATAAGATCCTTTAGCCCGTAATCTAATAGGCTTATGGTGGTTTTAGTGATAATATGATGGTTCATCTCCCTAATGAGGTAGTGCATCTGAGTCATTTGAGGAAAGTACTACAAAGTTTAAGGAAGAAAGTTGGATGGTAAATAGAAGAAGTGGGAGTTTGGTTGTATGAAGTTGCCTTTCTCAGTCGAGTGGTGCTGGGTGATGGTATTAAAGTGGACCCTAGAAAGACGAAGGTGATTAGAGGTTGGCCTAGACCTTTGAACCCATCGGATATTAGCAACTTCTTGGATTTAGCAGGCTATTATCGGAGCTTGTAAGTAGGTTCTCTTCCATTGCTCCTCATATGACTTAGTTGACCATAAGAAAGGCCAATGTTGTGACCGACGTTTTGAGTAGGGTTATTTGATAGGTCCGGGAGTTGCTATCTCTTGTGTGATTCCTTTGTGCTAACTGGATTCATGTGTGTGTCCCGAATGGTTGCGTGAGTCTATAGCGGCTAGAAGAGATCTATAAGGGTTACCCTATGTTATCGTTGTATAGAGTCTTGTCTTGTGATCTTGATTGGACTTAGTTTGAGGTGTCTGAGGTCTTGGGGTAGTTTGGCTACTTGCATATCATACTTCAAATGAGTGTGGAACCCGTAATGTTGGAATATGATGGTTGTGGAAGGGTCGATCTATTCGGTCAACTACAATGGGTTATCACTTCTCTAAGATTGATCTTTGGTACGGGTTTTGTCCCCAAGTGAGGATGAGTGTAGGTGATATCCCTAAGTGTCTTTTCGGACTAGGAGTGAGCATTATTAGTATTAATGGAGTTGTTTGGTTGACTTATGCACCAGTGGTATTTATGGGTTCTTGAATAGGGTCTTAAAACCCTACTTTGATATGTTTGTGGTGGTCTCTGGTGAGGAGGTATTGATTTATTTAGAGCTTTTGAATTATTTGGGGGTTGTATTGCAAGTCTTGGAGGATGAGAGGTTGTTTGCTAGACATGATAGGTGTGCATTATGGATAGCAAGAAGGTGGTTAGAATTCTTTAAGGATTATGGTATGAGTGTGCATTAGTTTCTCCGGTAGGGCTAATGTTGTGATTGGTGCTCTAAGTAGTCTAGTGTGTATGGATAATAGTACCAAGGAAGAGACCAGTGAGGTCCATCGTTTGGCTAGATTGAGGGATTAGGTTGGAGGAAGTTGAGCATGGTGGTGTAGTATTCTTGATGGTTCCAAATCTTCTTTGGTTGGAGCGGTCTAGATTAAGCAAGGCCTCGATTCCGTCTTATTAAGGTTAGAAGTTTTAGGTGAAGTGATGGAAGAGTGGAGATTATCTCCCAAGAGGGAGATGGTGGTTCATGGCAACAAGTGGAATAGGTGTATTCAAGGTTGATAATTGAGTTATGGTTGTGATGTCCTTTTTGAGTGTATAAAAGGTTAATAAGGTTGCATATCGATGGGATTTGCCAAGGTATATGATTATGGTTTGTTTGATTCTTCATGTTTCTAGATTGAGGGGATGTGTTGGTGGCTCTAGTGCTATAGGACCCTTTGAGATGGTGGGTGTTGTGGAGGATTAGATGACTTAGGAAAAGTTCCTGGTGGAGGTGTGGATAGATGAGAGAAGAAGTCGGCTAATATTGATGTGGTGTTTGTCAAGGCCCTGTTGGTGGAGTCGTCCACTCGTATGTGTCTCTGGGGAGTCTAAGCGGGCATAAGGAACAATATCCATACATCTTTCATTCTATTCAAGCTTATGATAACATGTGAAGTCCCTTTTCTATGATTCTAAGTCTTATGTTTAAGCCCCTATGCCATTCAAATGCATTCATGTTTAAGTTGGCAAATTTATAATGATTTTACAATTATGTTGAGATTTTGAAAATGATACGTTAAATATATTGTTGCATTGTTGTTGGGGCTGATTTCTTCATGATTACTCTGGTCATGTATGTTTCTTTTACATTCAGGGACGAATGCTCCCAAGGGGGAGACATTGAAACGACTCCAAAAAGTGCTCAAAAATGTACCTCGGAATGCCCAGAATTTTAATTTTCATATATCTCAAAATTCATGCGCTAGTTCGAAAATTCGACTTCATATTCTTGTTCAGGGGGTCATAACTAGGGGGGAAAAGTGTCTAACCCCGATTTAAGAGCGAAGAATTAGCAATTGCCAAAATTCATGAATGCAATTTCCAGTGTGTATTCTGCGACACTGTCGCAATGCGACAGTGCCTTATTTTTAGCATTTTTCTGTTTTCGGGTCCAAGGCTTTGGGTCTTGGGCCCAAGGGTTCCCATACGTGTTTTTACATATACTTAGCAAAATTTCACCCTCATATCATCCCAAAAATTCTCCAATACTCACTAAAACACTTAGCCATACTTTCACTCCCAAACTCAAGTCCCAAACCGTCATCCCAAGCTAAGGTTCTTCTTTAAGGTTCTTCTTCAAGCTTCAACTCTCCATCTTCAATCTTCACCAAGTTCATCTCTAAGCTAAGGTATGTGGGTTTCTTTCATGGCTTCCTTTCACCCATGATACCCAAACCTCCTTTTACTCAAATTGCATGATTTAAAGTTGATTTACAAATGGGTCTTGATTATTATGAAATTCACTGCACACTATGTTAAAGCTATGTAAAGTTGTGATTGTTTTGCTGTGTTTTGATATATAAATCTTTGATCTATTGTAAGATTTGAGAAGAGGATTTGACGTTTGTTTCTTGAGGGTGTTGCAAGGTGATGATTGATGGTTTTATAATAGATTTTCTTGTATGATTTCATCTCTATATTTCATAGTGTTATACTAGCATTACACACCCTCTAAGTGTTTGATAAAATGTCTGGATGTGGTTTCTTGGGAGTTGAAGGTCCAAAGCCTGGGATATGATATGAATGACTATATCATGATGAAATAAGCTTATGTATATGATATACTATATATAAATTGTTGCATTAGACCATACCCGATCCAAGGGGATAAGAGCCCGGGTAACTAAGGTGGGGGTCTGTACTCATCAACCATGTAAGGGGTTTGTACTTCGCCACCGTGTTGATAAGGTGTGATTATCATCAACCATGTGAGGGGTTTATACGACACAACCACCAAGAGATTCGTACCTTGAATAGCTAGCTTGGTCTCTTCTATATATATGATATCCTATATGAGCATGAGTTACTTAAGCATGTTTTACTTAAGCATTGATCATAAATGTCATATTGTTATATTATATCTATTGCTTAATATTATGCATTTTGATTATGATGTTTATCTCTTGTTGCATTGCATCCTACATACTTAGTACATTCAAATGTACTAACGCATATCTTGCCTTCATGATATCACCATGTAGGGATCGAATCCCAAGTTGATCATCCTCCTCCTCCACATGGCTAGTTCGATACTATTCAAACTAGTTGGTGAATCCTCCACTTCGGGGACCTTAGTACATGTTTCTCTTATTTTGTATTGAGACGCTCTTCTTCATTCTCTATCTTGATTATGAGGGTGAGCCCGGCTGCTTTGTCTTGGGCCCCACTCTTATTTATGTAGTAAAGATGTTGTTGGACATGCTATGTATCTATGATATGAGCATTGAATCTTTTGTCTCTTGATTATGATGTTATGCAAGCTTTTCCCCTTAGTCTCTTACCTTTATTTTCTAAGCTTTTACATATTACTTGAGTATTAATCGCTCTCCCTTAGTCCCAATTCCCCTTGTTTATGTCTCTTATGTTGTTTTACATTGCTTCCGCGACCAAGAATGTATAATGATATGCTATGAGGCTTGTTTGGGGTTCCTTCGGGTTCCCCATGCGCTGGTCACGTTTAGGCCATAGGCTTGGGTTGTGACAGCCTGCTTGAGCGGATGAACTCCCCTTTATAATATAGTAAAGTAATAAATTATAGATATATATAGATACACACAAATAATATATATTACTACTTATTAGAAGGGCGAATAACAGGCAGCTCTCCGTCTACATGTCTGCTTGAGTTGCTTGTTTCTTCGTTGTTATTATATTGGATCCGCAAAAATAATTGGCAGGTTCATTAAGTTAATATTTTAATACTTATTAGAAGAGTTCAAGCTGACAGCTCTCCGTCAACACGCCTACTTGAGTTGTCTTCTTCTTCGTTGCTTTTATATGGGACCCGCAAAAATAATTTGCGAGTTCATAAATTTAATATTTTTAAAGCAACTTGATTAAAATTCTTCAACTACTTCAATTATGATTTTACAATACCAACCCTAAAAAGTTATTTTTGTGAGTTTCTTAATTTAATATTTCAAAGCAGTTTGATTACATTTTTTCAGTTGCTTTGTAATGACCCGTTAGGTTATTTTGGGCACTAGACACCAACTTATGGGTAAATTTTAAATTAATTATTATAATGAGTGGTTAATGGATTAAGTTTTTCTATTTATATAATATCTTATGAAAAACTTGACTCATATATTAAAAGTAGTGGGATATAACAGTTTGTATCACAACCTATTATTTTTTAAAAGAAAAGAAAGGGGAAAATGAGAAAACATACCTGAATATCGAAGGACGCCGCACTGCTCAGGCGAGATTCTAATTCTTTGAATATGTGCAGTAATGTTTAACTTAGAAAATCTAAGAAGGGAATGGCCATAATGATTATCGTGGTTGGATTAGTTAGAAAATATTAGAGTATATATGCATAATAAGGGACAACGTGGCAAGTTTGTCAATTTGTGACAATTAAACAATTCCTGTTCTCTATGTTGAAACTGGAAATTGGTTTGTGGATGGCTTGAATTACTGGTAAGCAATTAAATCTCTCTAATCATTATACATAGGATTAAGAATTATTTTTTTATACTATAAGTTTCTCCTTCATTGTCACACCTTATCCAGCGATTTTGGGATGGAGTGGGGTGGGGTTGAGATTATTGTTATAACTTAAATTGGGCACGTGGAGATTGTCCATGCTAGGGACGGGTGATTTTATGAGAGTGTGTTAAGATTATCCGCACAGACACGTAGAGATCGTCTGTGTCGGTATATGGACCTCGCGATACCTCATGGGTCACAAACCCTCGATGTATTCCCGAGAGGTACTGTGTATATACGATTTAGTGATGAGTTGGCATTTGAGGTATATCATTTCATGGTGTCGCGTTGCATCTCATTATACTTTTCATTCTTGTTGATTGTGCTTTATTGGTGTTGGACATCATGTGATATTTGATTACTTCTATTTTGATAACACTTGATTACTACATATAGTACGGAGTAACAAAATTAGAAGATGGTATCTTTTTCTATGTATACTTCTGTCACCACTTCTTCTTATTGGTCAATGAGACATGTTGGGTACATGTGGTTTCATACTCATACTGCACTTATTGAGCTCTTTTTGTGGTACAGATTCCATTCCGAATACGAGCGCATCCCATGGAGCTATTTGAGTTCAGACTTCAATTATCCTGGAGTTGCAGTGAGCTGATTGGCTATTCTACAGCCCACACCTCTCTCTATCTTGTTAACCATTCTGTTTTTCGTATTCGGACAATATATTTCTTATGTTTAGACTTGTCATTTTAGCTTCAGACTTGCATCACTGTTTTAGAAGCTCATGTACTTATGACACCAAATCTTTTGTGGTACCTTAGCTTTCCACATTTTTCGTACTTATAAGGGACTTATGATTGAGGATAGTCATTTGCTATGTACTGTTCACTTTATTTATTACGTTGTTTAGTAACTCATTGGGTTGGTTTAACTATTGGTTGGGAGTATAGGTTCCATCATGATTCGTGTTTTCGAGTGGTGACAAATTTAGTATTCGAGTTCTAGGTTCATCGGTCTCATAAGTACATAAGCAATGTCTAGTAGATTCTTGCAAATCAGTATGATGACATCCATATTTATCTTCGAGAGGCTACAGGACATTTAGGAAACTTCTACTCTTACATTTAGTGTCGTGCAAATTTGCTTCTGTTGAAATTCTAACCTTGTAGTCTCATTCTCTCGCAGATAGTGAGGACTCGTGCGTCTCTAAGTGGTGATCAGGAGCCTATTCCTGCATCTGCTTCAGGTGTTACTACATGGGGTAGAGGCAGGGGGTGAGGACGAGGTTTAGGAAGAGGCTGTACTATAGCACATGTGGGAGGGCAAATAGCAATAGCCACCCAGGGTCATGCTGGGGCAGTACTTCCAGATGCAAATGTGATTTACAAGGATGTGCAGGGTCATGTTGGGGAATATGGACCCTCTCAGGCTCCACTTGTTTTTATTACCACTCCAGTGCTTAAAGATACTTTGTTTTGTATACTAGGATTCCTAGAAGGAATGACTCAAGCAGGAATAGTGTCGGTCCCCTCTGATGGTTCATAGACTCATATTGGAGGCCAGACTCTAGATCTGATGGTTGCTCCAGGTACTCAGCCAGCTGCTACTACAGCTCATCGTTTTGATAGTATGGCATTGTCGTGTTTTACATCACATTTGGCTAATAGACCTTCTATGACCGTGGATGAGCAGAAGATGTTTGGAAGGTTCAAGATGATGAATCCTCCAAATTACACAGGTGACTTAAATGAGGATGCACACGAGTTTATAGTCAGTTGTCATGAGAGATTGCACAATCATGGGTTAGTGAAGTCTCATGAAGTTGACTACACGATGTTTCAAATGATTTGCCCTGCCAAGCAGTGGTGGAGAGATTATATTAGTAGAAGGCCAGCTGGATCACCTTCACTTTGTGGAGTCAGTTTACTCAGGTACTTCTAGATAAGTTTGTTCCACTCAGTGAGAGGGAGCATAAAAGGGCCGAGTTCGAAAGTTTACATCAAAATGGTATGTCAGTTACAGAATATGAGGTTAAATTTCATGCCTTGGCTAGGCATGCTTTGATGATACTTCCGACCTAGGATGAGTGAGTTAGAAGGTTTGTCAAGGGATTGATCATTCCGATTTGTATGGGAGTTTCTCAGGTTGTTGTTTCTGGTGCTACTTTTCAAAAAGTGGCAGATGTTGCAAAGGAGTTAAACATGATTCGACGTGAAGGATTTGAGTAGTGTGAGGGCAAGAGTGCTTATCATTCAAGTGATTATGGTAGTGCTCCACCCAGGAGTCGAGGTTACTCAGGGAGAGGTCACCACTCTCAGTCCGGCAGAGCTATTCATGTTATTATGCCAGCGTCTGGGGCTAATCATGTTGGGCCTAATACCTCTAGCTCAGCGAATACTTCTTAGGGTTCATCTTCTAGATCCTCAGGTCGTGGAGGGTATACTAGTCATTCAGGTTCTTCTCATTATTCTACTCCTCGTAGGGGCCTTTTTGAGTGTGGTAATATAGGACATTTTGTGAGAGATCGCCCCAGGATTGGCCGTGGTGGTTCACATCAGGATTCCCATGCTTTAACTTCCAAGACACACAACCATCGACTAAGGGAGTTGCACAGAGTGGCAGAGGTAGTTCTCATTCGGGTAAAGGTGGTACTCATTTTAGTTGAGGTGGTGGTCGGGGAGGTTCCCAACCTGCAAGTGGTCGTGCCCGATGTTATGTTTTTCCAGGTAGGCCAGAGGCAGAGACTTCAGATGCTATTATCATAGGTATTTTCCAATTTGTCATTGATCAGCTACTGTATTATTTGACCCAGACTCTACCTACTCTTATGTGTCCATATATTTTGCTTCGAGTTTGGATATGTTATGTGAGTCTCTTGATTTCCCAGTACATGTTTCTACTCCAAATGGGGATCCAGTAGTGGTAGATCGGGTGTACCGAACGTGCGTAGTTACTTTGATGGGTTACAATACTCAGGTGGATTTGAAGGTGTTAAATATGGTAGACTTTGATGTTATTCTTGGGATGGATTGGTTGTCTCCTTACCATGCTATTTTGAATTATCATGCCAAAATTGTTATATTAGGTATGCATGGAATTCCTACTATAGAGTGGAGAGGTTCTCTCAGTTATGCTCCAAAAAAGGTGATATCATTTCTTAGGGCTCGTCGACTAGTGGAGAGAGGATGTTTAGCTTACTTGGCATATATTCGAGATACCAGCATGGAGACCCTTATGCTTGACTCTATTCCAGTAGTGATTGAGTTTCCAAAGGTCTTTCTGATAGACCTACCAGGTATTCTACCTAATCGTGACATTGATTTTTATATTGATCTAGAACCAGGCACTCAGCCTATTTCTATTCCACCTTGCCATGTGGCACCAGTCGAATTGAAAGAGTTGAAAGAGAAGTTGCACAATATATTCAGCAAGGGATTTATTATGCCAAATGTATCTCCTTGGGGTGCTCCAATCTTGTTTATGAAGAAGAAGGATGAATCGATACGCATGTGCATTGACTACTGGTAGTTGAACAAGGTGACAATTAAAAATAAGTACCCAGTACCTCGTATTGATGATTTATTTGATCAACTTCGGGGTGCTTCTATTTCCTCTAAGATTGACCTGAGATTCGGTTATCATCAATTGAAGATTAGGGTGGAACATATTCCTAAGATAGCCTTTTGGACACGTTATGGCCACTATGAATTTTTCATGATATCTTTTGGGTTGACTAATGCCCCAGCAACATTTATGGACTTGATGAATAGGGTGTTTAGATCGTACTTCGATTCTTCTGTTATTGTCCTCATAGATGATATATTGATATATTCCCGCAGTAAAGAGGAGCATGAGCATCATTTGAGGACTGTACTGGAATTCTGAAAGAGAAAAAGCTCTATGCAAAATTTTCAAAGTGTGAATTTTGGCTTAGCTCAGTGACATTCTTAGGACATATGGTGTCCAAAGAGGATATTATGGTGGATCCTAAGAAGATTGAGGCAATTCAAAATTGGGTCAAACTTACTTCAGTTACTGAGATTCGGAGTTTCTTAGGCCTTGCAGGTTATTATCGATGATTTGTGGAGGGACTCTCATCTATCGCGTCTCCCTTGATTAGATTGACCCAGAAGGGTGTGGCTTTCCAGTGGTATGATAAGTGTGAGGTAAGTTTTCAAAAGCTTAAGACTTCATTGACTACAGCTCCGATAGTGACTCTACCTATTGAGGGAAAGAATTTTATTGTATATTGTGATGCTTCTCGGGTTGGTCTTGGTTTTGTATTAATGCAAAAGGAGAAGGTGATAGCTTATGCGTCGAGGCAGTTAAAGGTTCACGAGAAAAACTACCCTACTTATGATTTGGAGTTGGTCGTTGTAGTGTTTGCATTGAAGATTTGGAGGCATTATCTTTATGGCATGCATTGTGAGGTGTTCACAGATCATCATAGTCTCCAGTATATATTCAACCAGAAGAATCTCAATTTGAGACAGCGGAGATGGCTAGAGTTACTCAAGGACTATGATATGACTTTCCTTTATCATCTAGGTAAGGCAAATGTGGTAGCAGATGCCTTGAGTCGAAAAATAATAAGTATTTTGCCTATGGATGCTCAGTCCCTAGCCAATAGCTTTGTGAGGCTTGACATTTCAGAATCTGGTAAGGTTTTGGCTTACAAAGAGGCAAGGTCGTCGTTATTGGAGCAAATTCGGGCACAATAATTTGATGATGGTAATTTATGTAAGATTTAAGACAAGGTATTAAAACGCGAAGCCAAGGAGGCCATACTTGATAGTGAGGGAGTTTTGAGGATAAAAGGTCATATTTGTGTTCCTCGCGCTGGTGATTTAACTAGGTTGATTATGGAGGAGGCCCATAGTTCGAGGTATTTTATTCATCCGTGGGTTACTAAGATGTATTGTGACTTGAAGCAGCATTATTGGTGGTGTCGTATGAAAAGGGACATAGTAGATTTTGTATATCGTTGTTTGAACTGTCAACAAGTGAAGTATGAACACCAAAAGCCTAGAGGTATGACTTAGAGGATGCCCATACCTGTGTTAGAAGTGGGAGCACATCGTCATGGACTTTGTGGTGGCGTTGCCACGAACTTTGGGTAAGTTTGATGCCATATGGGTCATTGTGGATCGATTGACTAAGTTTACACACTTTATACCAGTTCAGACTAGTTATAATTCAGAAAAGCTAGCCAAGATTTGCATTAAGGAGATAGTTCGCTTGCAAGGTGCCTATTTCTATCATTTCAGATCATGGTACACAATTTTCATCTCACTTTCGGGGGTCTATACAGAAGGAGTTGGGTACTCGAATGGATCTTAGTACAGCTTTTCACCCTCAAACTGATGGTCAGTCTGAGCATACTATTCAGGTTCTTGAGGATATGTTGTGAGCTTGTGTTATTGACTTTGGTGGTCATTGGGATCAATTTTTACCTTTAGCAAAGTTTGCATACAATAATAGTTACCATTCAAGCATTGAGATGGACAATAATAGTTACCATTCAAGCATTGAGATGGAACCATTTGAGACATTGTATGGTAGGAGGTGTTGATCTCCTGTTGGGTGGTTTGATGCATTCGAGGTTAGGCCGTAGGGTACAGATTTGTTGAGGGCGTGATTGGACAAGGTCAAATTGATTCAAGATACGCTTTTTATGGCTCAGAGCAGGCAAAAGAGTTATACAGATAAAAAGGTTTACCATTTGGAGTTTGTGGTTAGGGAGAGAGTTCTGCTGAAGGTTTCACCCATAAAGGACGTGATGAGATTTAGAAAGAAGGGTAAGTTGAGCCCAAGGTATATTGGACCTTTTGAGATTGTTGAGCGTATTGATAAGTTTGCTTATCAGTTGGCTTTGCCACCTGCATTGTCTGGTGTACATCCTGTATTTTATATCTCGATGCTAAAGAAATATCATGGGGATGGTGCTCATGTGATCCAATGGGACTCGGTGTTACTTGACCAGAATTTAACTTATGAGGAGGAGCTGATAACCATCTTGGATAGACAAATTCGAAAGTTGAGCTCAAAAGGGATTGCTTCGGTGAAGGTTCAATGGAAGAATCGTCTGATTGAGGAGGCTACTTGGAGACTGAGTCAGATATGCGGATAAAAAATCCCCATCTTTTCGAGAATTCAGGTGCGTTTTATTCTTTTATTAGTTCGAGGATGAACCTTTTTTTAAGTGGTAGATGATGTAATGACCCGTTAGGTTATTTTGGACACTAGACACCAACTTATGGGTAAATTTTAAATAATTATTATAATTAGTGGTTAATGGATTAAGTTTTTCTATTTATATAATATCCTATGAAAAACCTGACTCATATATTAAAAGAAGTAGTGGGATATAACAGTTTGTATCACAACCTATTATTTTAAAAGAAAAGAAAAGAGAAAAGGAGAAAACATACCTGAATATCGAAGGACGCTGAGATTCCCATTCTTTGAATATGTGCAGTAATGTTTAACTTAGAAAATATAAGAAGGGAATGTCCATAATGATTATCATGGTTGGATTAGTTAGAAAAATTAGAGTATATATGCATAATAAGGGACGACGTAGCATTGGTCAATTTGTGACAATTAAACAATTCCTATTCTCTAAGTTGAAACTATAAATTGGTTTGTGGATGGCTTGAATTGCAGGTAAGCAATTAAATCTCTCTAATCATTATAAATAGGATTAAGAATTATTTTTTATACTATAAGTTTCTCCTTCATCGTCACACCTTATCCAATGTTTTTACTTAAGTTGTGCACATGGAGATCGTCCGTGCTGTACAGGTAGAAATTGTCCGTGTCAGTATATGGACCTCGCGAGTCCCCCATGGGTCACAAACCCTCGACGAATTCCCGAGAGGTATTATGTATATACAATTTAGAGATGACTTCGCATTTAAGATACATCATTTCGTGGTGTTGCGTTGCATCTCATTATACTCTCCATTCTTGTTGATTGTGCTTTATTGGTGTTGGACATCATGTGATATTTGATTCTTCTGTTTTGATAACACTTGATTATTAAATATTGTACAGACTTACAAAATTAGAAGATGATACTTTTATATGTATAGTCCTGTCACTACTTCTTCTTTGTTGATCAATGAGACATGCTGGGTACATGTGGTTTTGTACTCATACTACACTTGTTGCAGTCTTTTTGTGGTGCAGATTCGATTTCGAGTACGAGCGCATCCCATGGAGCTATTTGAGTTCAGGCTTCGATTATCCTGGAGTTGTGGTGAGCTGATTGGCTATTCTGCAGGCCACACCTCCCTCTATCTCGTTTAGTTATTCTGTTTTTCGTATTCAGACAAGATATTTCTTATGTTTAAACTTGTCATTTTAGCTTCAGACTTGCATCGCTGCTTTAGAAACTTATGTACTTATGACACCAAATCTTGGGTGGTATCTTAGCTTTCCGCATTTTCGTACTTATAAGGGACTTATGATTGAGAATAACCATTTGTTATCTACTGTTCACTTTATTTTTTACATTGTTTAGTAACTCATTGGGTTGGTTTACCTATCGGTTGGGACTATAGGTTCCATCATGACTTATGTTTCCGGGTCGTGACACGCTTCAATTATGATTTTACAATATTAGCCCTGATAAATTATTTTTGTCAGTTTCTTAATTTAATATTTCCAAAGCATCTTGATTATATTTTTTCAGCTGCTTCAATTACAATTTTATGATATTAGCCCTGATATTTATTTAAAAAAAGGGCTCCTCGCCGGGAAATAATTTTACCTTTGTTTTCTTTCTTTCTTTCTCGATGTGACAACGACCGACATATCTTGTTGGGCAACTAAGTTGATGAAGATCGTCAGGATCTCCTGCTTCTCTCTTTCTCCCTTGATGAACTCACAATTTACTATTGTTCTTCTGGCAAATTCGGGTAAACACTTTCTGGCGAACTCGTGTTGTTGGTTTTCGACGTACTCATGTTGACGGTTCCGACGATCTCCTTTACCGGCGGACTTTGTTTTGCTGCTTCCAAAACAGATCAGGCTAAAACAAGAAATCCTCAGTGTTTTTTGGTAGATTGAAACCCTTCCACTGTCAGCCAGATTCCGACGACTCTCCCGATCATTCTGTCAGTCAGACTTCAGTGGTCCCGTGTGAAAGTTCCGACCAGAAAATTCCAGCAACCATTTTCAACCCAGGTTCTATTGTTAATCCCTTTCTCTACTTCTTGACAACACTACAATTTTGTGAGTCGTTCCTAATCAGTTTTTTTGGATATCATTTCTTGATCAACTGAGTATATCCTTCTTGTTCATCATTACTGTTCTAGATTTATTTTGCCTACTGTTTTGGATTTTTTGCATTCTGTTATAGATTTTCTACTTAATTTTTGGCTTGTTTGCTGTTGGTGCTCTTATTCATCCACTTTGATTTTTTCACATATTTGGTGCTCTTATATTTCATTAGTTTTATATTATTGGGTTGTTAGTTCATTCTTTATAGTTTGCAAGCTTACATATCATATCTGACCTGTACTTGGGTGATTAGTAGTCTACCTATATTTTACTGTTTTTTAGTGAGTTATCAGTTTTTAGTTTAGTGGCGTCAAGAGCTTATGGTGGACTAGGGTCATGTCATCGGTTGAGGTCGGAGGTAAGGAGTAGGGGTGATAAGAGTGGTACGAGACTATTTAGTTAAGGGTAGGGTCGTGGAATATAAGATCACTTACAAGAAATTCTTAGAGCTAGTGAAGTGTCTTAAGAGGAGACATATTAATATAGTTTGTGTCCAGGAGACCAAATAGGTAGGTACCAAAGCTCGGGATATAGATGGGTTTAAGTTTGGTACTCAGGTGGTTCTAGGGATAAAAATGGTATAATTATCCTGGTAGATGAGGACCTTAGGGAATATGTGGTTGAGGTTAGAAGGTTTAATGATAGGATGATGTCTATCAAACTTGTGTTTGGTAGGCATGTAGTGAATATAGTTAGTGCCTATGTGCCTCAAATAGGCCTGAATGAGGAAGTCAAAAAGCTTTTTTGGGAAGAATTAGATGAGGTTGTGAGAGATATACCAAAGTCAGAAAATTTATTCATTGCGGGTGACTTTAATGGGCATATCGAAGCAACCACTAGCGGGTTTGAAGATGTTCATGGAGGCTTTGGAATTGGGGAGAGGAACAGAGGTGAGATGTCTCTCTTGGATTTTGCCAAAGCCTTTAAGTTAGTTATTACTAACTCATGTTTCCCGAAGAGCGAAAACCACTTGATTACCTTTGTAGTACGGTAGCTAAGACTTAGATTGAGTATTTACTTCTCCGAATGGGCGATAGATGCCTTTATAAGAGTTGCAAGGTTATTCCAAGTGAAAATATTTTCACTCAATATAGGCTTCTAGTGATGGATTTAGAGATTAAGAGCGGAAAGAAGAAGAAGGTTATTAATGCCCTACCGAGGATTAGATGGGGAGGCCTGACTCTTTCCCTTTTACGAGAGATGGAAGAAAAGCTGAGTAGTTTTGAGGCTTGGAGTAGTGGCGGACATGTGAACAACATGTTGGACACTACTGCTGGTTGCTTAGAAAAATAGCTACCGAGGTACTAAGGCTTTCGAGAGGGATATTTGGTAGACGTAAAGGCGACTAGTGGTGGAATGAGGAAGTCCAAGGTAAAGTGAAAGTTAAGAAAATTGCTTATACGAAATGGTTGGAGTATAGGGATGAGGATGAAAAGCGAAGGCTTAAGGAGATCTATAAGTGGGCAAAGGCAGAAGTGAAGATAGCGGTGACAAGTGTTAAGGCAATAGCGTTTGAGCCCTTGTATGTGGAGCTAAGTGATAAAGGTGGGGACAAGAGATTGTATAGGTTCGCCAAATAGAGAGAAAGGAAAGTACGCAACTTGGACCAAGTGAAGTGCATCAAGGATGAGGAAGGTGAGGTGTTAGTGGATGAGTCTTCCATTAAGCTAAGGTGGCAAGCTTACTTTCACAAACTTTTAAATGAAAAAGGAGATAGAGATATTGAGCTGGGTGAGTTGACACACTCCGATAGCCATCGAGACTTTGGTTATTGCAAGCGGTTCAGAGTTAAGGAGGTTAGACGTACTATTAGTAGGATGAAGAAAGGGAGGGAGATTGGTCCTGATGAGATCCCGATAGATTTTTGGAAGAACATGATCAAGGATGGCATAGAGCGGTTGACTAGACTGTTCAATGCTATCATGAGGATTGCCAAGATGTCTGATGAATGGAGGAGTACAATGGTTCCATTGTACAAGAATAAGGGTGACATTCAAAACTGTAACAACTACAGGGGTATCAAGTTGTTAAGCCACACTATAAAGGTTTGGGAGAGAGTGGTGGAGATAAGGGTGAGAAAAGTATTGTCTATTTCAGAGAATCAATTTGGATTCATGCCGGGACGGTCGACTATTGAAGTAATTCATTTCTTTCGAAGATTAGTGGAGAAGTATAGGAAAAGTAAGAATTACCTTTATATGGTGTTTATTAATCTCGAGAAGGCCTATGACAAAGTCTCGAGGGATATACTATAGAGGTGTCCTAAAGGTAAAAGGTGTTCTAATGATGTATATTAGGGTGATAAAAGACATGTACGACGGAGCCAAAACTCGGGTTAGAATGGTGGGAGGGGGCTTCAAGTATTTTCCTGTTGGGATGGGACTTCATCGAGAATCTGTGTTGAGCCCTTTTCTATTCGCCTTGGTGATGGATGATTTGACTCGGTCTATTCAAGAGGAGGTTCCATGGTGCATGTTATTTGCAGACGACATAGTATTGATTGATGAGACTCGGGCTAAAGTGAATGATAGATTGGATGTTTGGAGACACACCTCGGAATCCAAAAAGTTCAAACTGACCAGGAACAAAACAGAATACTTTGAGTGTAAATTAAGTGTGGCAAGAGATGAAGTAGACATTGATCTGAGGCTTGCCACTCAACCTATTCCCAAGAGAGACAACTTTAAATATCTTAGGTCCATCATCCAGAGTAGTAGCGATATATGATGATATCACACACCGTATTGGGGTAACATGGACAAGGTGGGAGGCGTGCCTCTAGAGTATTGTGTGATAAGAAGATACCACCCAAACTCAAAGGTAAGTTTTACAGGATGGTGGTTAGACCGTCTTTGTTGTATGGGGTGGAGTGTTGGCCAATCAAAAACTCACATGTCCAAAAGATGTAGGCTGTGGAGATGAGGATGTTGAGATGGATATATGGGCATACCAAGAGTGAGAAGACTAGTAATGAGACCATTCGGGAGAAGCTCGAGGTGGTCCCTGTGGCTGATAAAATGAGAGAAGCGAGACTGCATTGGTTTGGATATGTGCAGATAAGGAGTACCGATACTCCTGTTAGGAGGTACGGGAGGTTGGATTTAGGAGCTATACGGAGGGATAGAGGTAGATCGAACAAGTATTAGGGGGGGTGAACAGACAAGATATGGTGAAACTTGATCTCACCATGGACATGACCTTAGATAGGAAGGAGTTGAGGTCGCGTATTAGAGTAGCAGGCTAATAGGTTAGTAGGGGTAGGTCAATATATGACTTCCTGATATAGTAGGTTAGTAGGAGTAGTAATATCTTTACATCGTATGTTGTCATTATTAGTCCGATATTTGTCTACTTTTAGCGTATTTACATTGCCTTTTTATCTTTTGTGGTCATTTTCCGTCTTGATATGTTATTTTGATCGCATTTGCATATTATCATGTGCTTTTCCTTATTATTCGCTCTTTTTGTTCCCTTTCTTTTTCTTTTCTTTTTCGATATCTAGTTTATTTTGCTTATGAGCTTTTGAGGCGAGGGTTACCAGGAAACAGTGATAAGGTCTGCGTACATTATACCCTCCCTAGACTCCACGTGTGGGGATTCCACTGTGTATGTTGTTGTTGTTAGCCCTGATAAATTATTTTGTGAATAAGCAGGCAACTCTCTGCTAATATGCCTTTTTGAGTTGCCTGCTTCTTTGCCGCTATTATATGGAACCAGCAAAATTAACTTGCGAGTTTCTTAATTTAATATTTCCAAAACAGCTTGTTTATATTTCTTCAGCCGCTTCTAAGTCTAATAATTAATAACTTAAAAATTTTTAAAATGCATATAAAAAATCCATTTGCATCACAAAAATTGAGATAAAAAAATATCTGTTGTGCTCGTGCGAGCACGAGGCTCGTGACTAGTATTAGTGTGTGTGTATATATATATATATATATATTGTAATTACATGACAAATAAACAGATTATCATAATTGCTAAACTGACCAATTTCAATTGCCTTCCAAACACATCCTTATTTTTCTTTTTATATATAATTGTACGATATAATTAAAAGAAAAACCAAGAGCAGGAGGAGAGTATACCCCCACTTCTCTGTCCCTAATAAAGATTTTCAAATTCGTTTCTCTCCACAAAGTTCCCAAACCCCTAAAAACTCCTCTCTAGGGTTTCCTTCTTACCGATCTCACTACACCTTCAATCTTAGCTCGATTCGGATTGACTTACTTCCATGGCGGAAGATTCAGTTCCATCATCCACCAATACGGCGCCGTTGGGTCACTCGGTGATTCCTATAGTGAACAAGCTCCAAGACATCTTCGCACAGCTCGGAAGTCAGTCCACGATTGAGCTGCCTCAGGTAGCTGTTGTCGGTAGTCAGAGTAGTGGAAAATCCAGCGTTCTGGAAGCCCTTGTAGGTCGGGATTTCTTGCCTAGGGGTTCTGATATCTGTACTAGGCGCCCGCTTGTTCTACAACTTATACAGACCAAGCGTAAGCCAGATGGCACCGAAGACGAATGGGGAGAGTTTTTGCACCTTCCGGGGAAGCGATTCTTTGATTTCAATGAAATTCGTAGGGAGATACAGGTAAATTGCACTTATCCAGCATTTGATGTCGTAATATACTTGTAGAAACTTCCAGTGAGGATATGTTGAGTTCAAATGTTGAGCTTCTTCCAATGAAATTTGTAGTCAGATTCAGGTGTACTGATGAACTGTAGTCTGTGCACCTTCTATAAGTTCCGAATAAGCCTTTATATATATTTTTGTGTGTGTGTGTGTTTTTTTTAAATAAGAGTCTAAGTTTTGTTATTCCTTCAATTTACATAACTTTTTGCCTGGCTTGATCGGTGTTGGAGGGTGATATGAAGGACTCTCAGCACTATTAGGCCCACTAGGAACCAAACGGTAGGAAGACCTAAACCCTCGTTGACCATCGTTCAACTTTCTTGATGCCTTCAATTCATATAACGTTTTGCTTGGCTTGATTGGTGTTGAAGGACTCTCAGCTTGATTAGGACCACTAGGAATCAAGCGATATGAAAACCCTGGACCTCGTGTAGCGTCATTCAACTTCCTTGAAATCTCATGACTTCCTTAAAAAGGTTGAAATATTTTTTCACTTTTTGCTAATCAATTCTCATGTGGTCGAATAGCTTGAACCATTTTTTCATTACTAGGGAAAAAGAGAGCAACAAGAATGAAGAAGATTAAGTGGAAGAGACTCGTTTTGCCTTAAACTCTTGGTAATACGCCTATATTGAATGTTCAAATACAGGGCATAAGACTAGGTCCTTAAAATATTGTGTTGAAGAACGTTATACTATAACAGCTATGCCAATTCATATATATATTAGAGTCAATGGCTCAACCCCCTAAACTTTCAAGTTTTTGAACTTTTCATTACCTAAGCAATGCCTTATTTTCGTTACTTCCTGGAACTATAACTTCCCTATGGCTTGATAAACACCAAAGTGTTTGTCATCACTCACTTAAGAGTGTGGTTAAAATAAGACATACATGTGATAACCTGTTAAAACCATCATTGTTTTGAAAATTTCATACTTAAACTACAGATTTTTCTGTTTTGAAAATTTCATACTTAAACTATCATTGGTGAAATATGATACTATTTTGGATTTATTTACTTCTAATTAGGCCTTAAATAAATAACTTTTTCAGTTTTTTCTCTCTTTTATTTCCTTCATATTCTTTAGTTTTTCTTCTGTCTTCCTCATTTCTTTCTTTGAGCAAATTCATCCAGGTTTGTGTATTTAGGTTTCATTTGAAATTATTTATTCTTTCATTTTTCTTGATATTATTGAGAGGACACCTTCCTCAACACCCTTTCCTTGATTTCATTTGATCTTCTGTGAAAATTGAACACTTTCTTCATGATAGAAATGAATGTATATGTAGTTGTGGGTAGACGTCATCATATCCAAGCGAACACTAATTTTTGGAAGAAAAAACTTAAAACACACCGAAGTCCTAAGTTTTTGACGACCCTAATTTCAATACAAAAAGAGACTATAATAAAATAACCCATGGAATTAGTTGAGATGTGTTTAAGCTGTCTCAAACACCACAAGTATAAAATAAATAAATAAATAAAATTACTGGTGTTTTTTAACCCAGTGTTTTGGATGGGGAAAGGGGACAAGGGTTTGCCTCGCCTCGTGACTAGCTGCATGCCTTTTTGAATTGAGGCGCTAATTAATACCAAAAACTTGAATTATTTAATTGCATATTTAAATATTCAAAACTTCAATAGCAATTGCATATTAGCAAATATTTCAATTCCAAAACTAATAGTAGATAGCAAATATTGGAAGTGTAGAATTTGAATGTCTCAATAATTCATAAGACAATTGACAAGCAATACTGAACTTTATATTAAAAAAATAGACTGCACATTATTGTTGAGTGCTGACATAAATAAAAAAACAGAGCATGAAAGAAAAGGAGAAGAATAATTGCTGAAAACATACCTTCTGAGGTCATGAAGCAGAGGGACTGAAGAAGCAGCAGCAGAGAGAGGAAGCAGTACCTGTACCTGCTGAAGCCTGAAGGTCGCGATGCTGAAGATTGAAGGTTGTGACTGCGAAACTTGGGAGAAAAAAGGAAGAAGAGAGTTCGATTTGTCCAAAACACTCAATAACCCTAATATTGCCTTTTAAATAATAAATTAGGCCTTTTTCTAAAAAATAAAAGGCGATGCCTTTGTCGGCTTGCCGTGGTGCCACTTGCCTGTTCTTACGTTTTTCCGCCCTTGCGAGATCACCTCGCCTTGCTAGTAACAGGCGATAAGGCCTCGCCTCGCCTTGCCTCTCTCCTAAGGCGATAAAGCCCTCGCCTTTCACAACCTTACTTTAACCTGTACAAAAAAACCAACAATTGTTCCCTTTTGCTTTTCATTTTTGGTTCTTTATTTTTTTTTCTTTAGTAGTTTATTTATTTTTGTATTATTTTGAGAGAATATTAATTTGGACTTAAAAATATAAGGCGATGCCTTTGTCGGCTTGCCATGGCGCCACTTTCCTATTCTTACGTTTTTTCGCCTTTGCGAGATCACCTCGCCTTGCTAGTAATAGGCGACAAGACCTCGCCTCGCCTTGCCTCTCTCCTAAGGCGATAAAGCGCTCACCTTTCACAACCCTACTTTAACCTGTACAACAAAACCAACAATTGTTCCCTTTTGTTTTGCATTTTTGGTTCTTTATTTGTTTTTTTTTACTTTAGTAGTTTATTTATTTTTGTATTATTTTGAGAGAATATTAATTTGGACTTGAAATATAGTGTCACATGTAGGGCCATTAGGCACATTGAGCAATGTTCTTCAAGGGTGTTTTAAGTTAAAAAAATATAGAGTTGTTTCTTGAATATAGAAGAATTTATTTGGGTTCCCATAGTGACGAACCATTCTTTCAAAATTAGTAGTAGTCAAGCCTATTTCGGATAGGTGCAATCAAAGTTCTATTTGATTTTGACCTACCTTGCTCAGAACTTGGGTGTGCGTCTGATATGGATGCGGAACTAGAGTTTAGATTTTCTATGATCTAAATTTTAGGATTCAGGGATATAAATCCATATATGGATATGGGTGTCAGGTTTCGCCTAAAAATAATTCAACTACTCCCTCCGTTTAAAAAAGAATGCCCTAGTTTGACTTGACATAGAGTTAATACAAGAAAGAAGACTGTTCAAACTTGTGGTCCTAAATTAAAGTTATGTTAAATGTAACATAATGCCTTTTAATCTTGTGGCTTTAAACATGCCATGTGGAAAGTTGAAATTAAAGTTTTGCCAAAAAAGAAAATGGGTCGTTCTTTTTGAAACATACCAAAAAGGAAAGTTGGTCATTCTTTTTGTAATGGAGAGAGTATCTACAATTAGAGTTATAAAATATAAATTATGAGATATTATGTGGAAAATTTGAGGAGAAAATATTGATCATGAGGAGAATCTTGGAAAGAAAGTGACAATAGAAATTTATATATACAAGGTGTTCCATGTTCTATGTTCTTCAATATCACCTTGGTTTTTGTTTTAATTACATAAATCAGTGAATCTATCTGGAATTTCTCTTTCGAATTTGGAAAGCCCAAAATTAGTTGACCATATCAAATATGGATCCCACAGTTACACCCACACCCACATTCATGTCATGTCGACAAGGCACGACACCGAAAATGAAGAGTCTAAGCAACTTAGATGTTGACCATTATTTTCATATTTGTAATAGTGCAAAAAGAATAATGGTGTTGATTGTTCAGGAAGAAATGAAACAAAAGATATGGTAGAGCTAGGATAGTTATTGTATGAGGTCTACCTAGTGCTAGATACATAGGTGCATAAATGAATCTATATGAACATCATGACTTGTCCCATATGAAAATATTTTTCAGGGTGTTTTAATCTTTAAAAATAATAGCTAAGGGGGGTAACAAAATCACCTGATAGTTTAAATATGGAGCTCTCTCACAACAACGGTAGTTTTTTTTTTTTTTTTTTTGTAAATGTAGTAACTCTTCAGTATAAATGACACATGTTGTGCCACTTGACACATTTTGTATTTGTTTTAGGAGTGTGCAATACACACAATATTTTTGGGGGTGGGTGGGTAGGTTTAAATGTAGTAACTCTTTGGTACAAATGACACATGTTGCGCCACTTGACACATTTTTTAATTGTTTTAGGAGTGTGCAATACACACACTAGCAAATATTGAGTTTTTTTTTTGACCGGGGGGGGGGGGGGCTTAGAAAAAACGGGTTTGTTTAGGGGTTTTTTTTAAACCAACAACTTCATGTATCATTATTGAAAGTATTATTTTGTTATCTCTTCTAAGGTGATACACACTATTCTCATTATTTTGCTTACTATATAACTTTACTTTTGACTGGTGTTCATTTTAGTCATCAGATGATGAAGTCAAAAAGTGGAGATTACCTTGAGGAGGATAATAATATATTCCATTTACAAAAGTCAGTAGGTCAATGTGTTTAATTGTAGAGTGGAGGTAGCACCTCCGTGAAATAGAGAATAAAGAGGATATTTCATCTGCTCATGTAACACTCAATTTAATTCAGAAATTTCACTCAATTGACTATGTTTCGTGTGTATATCACCATTGAGTTGAACGTGATAAGGTTACATAAATCAGTTTTGTAGGACATATGTGAGTTCGCTTGGAAATATCTGCATTTTAGGATTCTCAGTTTGCGTAGTAGGTTTTGGTAACACTAACATCCAGTAGCAAGTATTGCATGAGTGTGACACTCAAGATGAGACATCCTCCATATGTTGTATGTAATGTTTTTGTTTTCTCATGCACTTGGGTTATTTCTTCAATTTTTTTCCTGAGACTGGTAACACTTAATTAATTTCTTCACTTTCCCAACTACTACTTTATGATTGGCTTTAGGTGGAGACAGAGCGTGAAGCAGGAGTGAATAAAGGTGTTTCAGATAAGCAGATACGTTTGAAGATTTTTTCACCAAATGTTCTTGATATTACTCTTGTGGATTTGCCCGGTATAACAAAGGTTCCTGTTGGTGATCAGCCTTCTGATATTGAAGCCCGGATCAGAACTATGATAATGTCTTATATTAAACTACCAAGCTGCTTAATACTTGCTGTAACACCTGCTAATGCTGACTTAGCCAACTCAGATGCGCTTCAGATAGCTGGAAATGCTGACCCGGATGGTATGTCCAACTATATGATTTCTCTAGGTGATTTTAGGTACCTTTGAGGCTCTTTTATTCAAAGGTTTCTTCTTGCAGGTTATCGGACCATTGGAGTAATCACAAAGGTCAGATTGATTGAAAATACTTTTCGTTCATTTGTGCAATGTTTT
>JAPFFP010000008.1:13839838-13872348 GCA_026153255.1 Solanum medicagineum | reverse complement strand
GAATGTGAAGAGTAAACATTGAATTAAAAACATTAAAAAAGACCATAATCATCTATTAAAACCAAATATATATATCGATAGAATAGGAACCAATGGATAGGAAAGAAAGGAGAGAAAGCGTCATGAATTTTATGTATTAATTTTGTTCTCACTTTTTATGGAAAAATATATCTCTCTATATATATGTGTGGTTTTGTTGTATCAATATATTGTCATTTTTTTTCATTGTGTTGCTAACTAATCTTATTTTTTTTTCTCTGCGTTTCAGATTTAACATTGCAATTGTGCATTTTTCCCAATTAAAATGTAGATAACTTTAAAGTATAGATAATTTTAATAATAAAATTTACTTTACTTTAATAAACTTAAAATTGAAATTTTATTCTAAGCTAAATAAGATTGAAGTATTATTTTTAAGCTAAATAAGATGAAAGGTTTATTTTTTAAGTTAAATAAGATGAAAAGTATACTTAAAGCTAAATAAAATGGAAGTTTTATTTTTAAGTTAAATAAGATGAAAGTTTGATTTTAAAAACACATGGCATAATCATGGAAATGCATACACAAAAAATATTTTTGTTAAATAAGACGAGAATTTTATTTTCAAGAATGAATAACTAAAGCTGGCAGTGAAAATGTAAAAAAAAAAAAAGGTGAAGGGTATTTTTGTAAACAAACAACTTATTCTTAGAAATTATGCAATGAATATAATTTTGAATACGGCAAATCAAACCAGCAATAAAAACTACTCTTAGCATTACTTATCCCAACATATCTAATCCTAGCATAACTTGTATCCAAACTAGACAACCCATAAGAGTTAAGTTGAATTACTGTACTGTTCATTAAAATTAGAACAACATTCTATCCTTTATCTAAATATTACTTCCATCTCATTTTTGCACCAAATTGTAAATTTACCTTCCAATAAATGGGAAGATTGGCATGAAGTTAACGTTTCTGTCAATTCATGCATTTAATGTGATCTATTGACTTTCTTATAATTAGTTATTGGAAAAGTATAGTTCATGTTTATTCATTGTCTTTGCTTGCATTCAACCAATTAAAATTTTGGAAATCGGTCAAAAATGCCCTTAAACTATGCAAAATAGAATAAAAAACCTTCTGCTTGTAGTTTGGCCAAAAATGCCATTTTCCTAATAAAAATATTGTTTTATTTCTTCTTAAACACATTTTTTTTTTGAATTGGTAAGTTTGTATTCTTCAGCATCAAGATATGCTGGCCACCTTCAAACTTCATCTTACAATTACAAATTTCCAATCAACTCTACAATTTGATCTACATCCACTATACATAATTGCTTACACCAAAAAAGTAAAGATACTAAACAATTCCATTTGACTTTGTGAATGGAATGAGATCTATCTTCAAAACATCTACCATTCCTTTCTCTCCACACAGACCACCATATGCATGATGGTATTAACTTCCACCATCTTTTTCATGATGGTATTAACTTCCACCATCTTTTTTGAGTCTTGCTTCCCCCTTGTCTACTCCAGCAACAGAAAAGATCAGCTGTGTGCTTTTGCATGGTCCAACTTTGATCACTGATGTTGAGAAAAAGTTCCGAGAGCTGTGTTGTGAACTTGCAGTGCAGGAATAGGTGACTGTTTGTTTCCCCTGTTAGATTACATAGAAAACATCTTGGAACTAGTGTCCTTCCTTTCTTCTGAAGGACTTCTTGGGTTAGACAGGCTCTGCTAATTACTAACCAGGTGAAACATTGCACTTTTTTAGGAATTAAACCTCTCCAAATATGCTTCCATTGATATTGAGCTATTCCAGATCCCCCATGTCTCCCTCTCTTATAGGCACTATACTGTGAACTTTCCCTCCTTGTTGTGTTTCCAAATAACCCTATCTGTTGCATTTGTGTCAAGGTTAGTAACCCCTAATTTTTCCAGCAATGAGGCCACTCTCTCTATTTCCCAGTCATTCAAAAGTCTTCTGAAGGATAAGTTCTATCCTTTTATAGACCAGCAATCACTGACCTTGGAGTTAGGATTGGTGCAAATGGAAAAGAGGTCTGGAAATGATTCACTCAAAGGAGTTTGATCAATCCAACCATCTCTCCAAAATTTGAAACTGCTGCCGTTCCCCACTTTGAGAATCAAATTTTCTTCCATGATGCTCCAAAATGCTCTGATTGTCATCCATATGGTGTTGTAACTGTGTCTGTCCATCTTGGATTCAGCTCCCCATATTTTGTTGTTATCACTTCCTTCCAGAGAGCCTTATCCTCTATAATGTATCTCCAAAGCCATTTCATCAAAAGACATCTATTTTGGAGTTTAAGATATCTGATACCCAGGCCCCCTCTTCCTTGCTTAACATTACAGTATCCCACTTCACCAGATAGTAAGACTTGCTTTCTTTCCCTCCTTGCCAAAGGAAGTTCCTTCTAAGCCTATCTAGTTGCTTGACAACTTTAGAAGGTATTGGGAATAAGGACATAACATAAGTGGGCAGGGAATCCAGCATAGAGTTAATCGGAATCACTCTGCCTCCCAATGAGAGATATTGTGCTTTCCACCTTGCGAGCTTCCTTTCTGTCTTTTCTAGGATCCCATCCCAAATTTCCAGTGCTTTATGTTTGCTCCCTAAAGGCATACCAAATAAGTAGTTGGCAATCCTTCAATTTTACATCCCAAAATGCTAGCCAAACCTTGAATTTGGGGTACATCTTTAACAGGAATCAAGCTGCTCTTCCCCCAGTTAACCTTTAGGCCTGACACTGCTTTAAAGAGGTTCAAAATCAATCTGATAAAGTTCAGTTGTTCAGCTTTTGGTTCGCACATGATGATGGTATCGTCTGCATACAGTAAGTGACTGATTTCTTTTACCCTTCCTGATCTGTCCCCTGTATTGAAGCCTTTGATCCATCTATCTTGTGTTGCTATTCTCATCATACTATCAAAACCTTCCATTGCTAAAATAAAGAGGAAAGGAGATAAAGGGTCCCCCTGTCTCAATCCTCTTTCTGAGGGGAAGAAGCCGACTGGTTCTCCATTCACAACAACACAACAACATTACAACAACATTACCCCAATGCCTCAAAGGCTTCTGCCCATTGCGGGGTAAGGGGGGGTCGGATGTACGCAGCCTGACCCCTGTGTTTAAAAACATAGCGCGACTGTTTTAAGATGACCCATGATGAGCATCGAAAGTTGACTAACCGCTACTTCACAATTGAAAGAAGCGCAGGCAGTTTAAAGAGCCATTTTGCTTTATTCCATCATACCCCAAAGCCAGAAAATAGTGAATCTTTGGCTTCATACAAGATTGATGGAAGGACTGAAAATCTAACTGTCTTGATGCATACTTCTATCCATTTCAGCCACTTGTTGCCAAATCCCATTTGTCTCAAAGTGTTCAGCAGATAAGACCAATTCACATGGTCAGAAGCTTTTTGGATATCCAACTTGCATAATACACCTCATCTCCACCTTTCAATCTTGAGTCTATGCATTTACTTGCTATTAATGCAGCATCAATGATCTGTCTCCCTTTAATGAAAGCCATCTGATTCTTGTTGACTAGTTTGCTTATCATCTTTTTCAACCTCTCTGCTAATAACTTGGCTATGATTTTGTATACTCCTCCTATCAAACTTATTGGTCTATAGTCCTTCAAGTCTAAGGTTCCAATCTTTTGGGAATCAGAGCTATGAATGTTGCATTGAAACTCTTCTCAAAAGCCTGATTGGAGTGAAAGTGAGCCATAGTGTTGATTAGGTCTCCCTTCAATACATCCCAGAAAGATAAAAGTTGTTTTCTAAAAATTCTTTTCTTATATTTTTTCTTCTAAAAAATGCTTTAACTAGTAAAGAGTGAAAAGTAATTTTTGTCTTCTTAATGTCGTTAATCAATTAAAATAAAATGAGTTCATGTATTTTTTTCAAGTCAAACAAACTACACCATTAATATACAGCCAACTCAAGTTGGACTATAGAGTCAGTTTCAAATTCTCTATAGTAACTACCTAAACTATTACAATCTTAATGTTATTTTATCAATTACAACATAATAATTCCATGTATGTGTTTTTGGTTCAAACAAATATTATTTAACCAACACCATTGGATTGCAGAACCATTCCCTCGATTCCCTACAGTAGCTACCTAGACTACTACAATTTGATAGCTCATGTCTTTGTAAACTGTCTAACAGCCTATTCCAATTACACAATTTCTGTCCTCTGATATGCGTTGACAAGACTATCTCCCTGATCAACTGAACGATAGTTCTGCTTCTTGACTGGAATCTTCTTGTATTTGTTTCTGTCCAAATGTGGTAGATTGTTGCAGCTAACAGAAACCCGCACATGCTTGCTCTTGGTCGATTGTTGTGCACATGTTTAGCCATCCACTCTTCCTCATCAGGCTAAGGCCTAATCTGTTTGTGTATGCCCATCCAAGAGAGAAGAAATGATCATATATATGTGTAGTACTTGCATTTGGAAAACAGATGGTACATAGTTTCCCCAGCATTTGAATGGCACAGTACATAATCTTGAGAAAATTGGCCACTCCATTTGGCAAGCCTATCCACAGCTGCTAGTCTATTTTTCACTCCTAACTACACTATGAACTAGTGTCTTGGGGTGTCCCCTGATGTCATTACCAGATTCCTCCAGGTAGTCTTGGGAAGTTGAGGTATGAAGGACATGTAAGTTATCTTGATGCTATAGGTCCCTCCCACTGAGAGTTGGTACCAAGTTCTGGCATCAAATATTTTCCTCACAAGCCAACGTGCTTGTTTAAGAGTGAAAAGGTTGTACAAGTCCCTTCGGGCATTGATCCAGAAGCTGCATATCCACTGCACCAAGAGAGTATCCTTCTCGTGAGAGAGTGCAATAACAGATTAAACGGTGTCACTCTGTTCCATCTTTCAAAATCAATGATGTTGAGTCCAACAACTGACTTTTGAAGACACACAGGGCGTTTGGCCATGAATATTTTTTCACTACTTCTCCGGAACTGAACTCGGGAAAATCATGTTGGCCATAAAATTTTGAAATTCAACTCGAAGTTGAATTGTAGAATTTTAAAAAATTTGGAAAAAACCCAAAAAAGTGTTTTTACTCCAAATTTCGCACAAAAAGTCAAAATAAGCTCCACATGACTAAACATAACTCCAATATTCAAATATCATCTCTCTTTGAATATAAAAACTACTTTTTTTCGATTTCACAGTTGAAACACGGCCAAATGCCCACATAGTATCCCAGGAAACTAAGGTGTTCTTTGAGCTCTCATGGCCCTGTCCAGAGAAAGACCCTGCAGACATTGGTAACCATTTTAATGACTTTCTTAGGCAGGGGGAAGAACTTGAGCCTTCTAAGTTAGCATTGCAAACAAAACACTCTTAAGATAGTAGCCCTGAGGTACAGCATCTAATTCTGGCAATGATATTTTTCCACTTGTGGTAGACATTGCTGGATGCTCAACTTCCTAGAAGATAGAGAGACACCTAAGTACTTGAAAGGTATCTCTCCCAAGGTGAACTTCATATCATGTAGTATCTGCTTCTTGAAAGAGCTTGTTGAACAACATAGAAAGAACTCTTATCAGGATATGCTTGCAATTCTGATACAGTGGAGAAGTGCTCAAAGCCTGCATCATTAGTTGAATAGAAATCTTGTCTGCTCTACAACACATTTCAGGTCATCGGCAAAACAAACATGCACTAACTTTACTCTAGAGCATTTGGGGTGATGGTTAAAGTGTGAAAAACTGGAACATGTCTCAACTGCTTAAGGGATCTATTTGGATATTCCATCACCAAGGCAAACAGGTAAGGTGGCATGGCTCTCCCTGCTTAAGTCCCCTTTTTGCTCGGAAACTTGCATGTCAGTGCCCCATCGATCAAGATTGAATATCTCATAGTGGGGTAACAAATCATGATCCAAGCTACTGTTCTTGATGGAAGTCCAAATTCTAGCAGCACCATCCTAAGGAACCTCCATTCTACAGAATCTTAGGCCTCCTTATGTCAATTTTGATGAAGCATCTAGGGGATGCATGTTTTCGGCCATAACCTTTTAACAAGTTCATGGGTGAAAATAACATTATCAAGAATGCTTCTACCTTCTATATTGGGAGGGCCCTGCATAAGTAGTCCACTTCTTTCAACTTACCAGTTAAGATTTTAGCAATAAGTTTATAAACAGTGGTGCAACAAGCAATAGGCCTAAACTCTATGACATAGTTTGGATTTGTAGACTTGGGAACCAAAGTAGTAGTAGTACAATGCACATTCTTCAACAACTTCCCATTATTAAAAAGGTCAAAGATAGCATCAGTTGCCTCCTCTCCAACCACACGCTAGTTCTCTCTTTCAAAAATTCTTTTTGGAACCCATCTATAATGGGGCTTTGTCATATGGGAGGCTCAACATAGTACTGTCGACTTCATCTTTGGTAACAATTTATAACCTTTGCCTCTGTTGATCAAGAGATGGGCAATCTTTAGCAATATTGGGATCAGGGCAATGTAACTTTGCAGCTGATGTACCCGATAATTGCTTGAAGGAGGAGAGAAACTCCTGCTGGACTAACATTTTGGATCAGTAATTCTGTCCCGTTGCTAATTACAGATTGAAGCAACTCTATTCCTTGCCTGTCTGACCTTTAAATGAGCATGGGAAAACTTGGAGTTGGAATTTCCATATGCTATTCCATGTTGCCCTGGACTTCTGTCCTAGCACCTGTTTCATGGATTTCATCCCACTCATGAATTTGTGTGACGAGCTCCCTTCAGTGGTGATAATATAGTCATCAAATAAGTCTTGCTGCAAGTCATCTTCTGCTGCCTTTGATTGGCCCGATAAGAGTAGCTAGTCTAGCGTTTTTAGTTTTTTAGCTTTTGCACCAAGTCCTTGAAGCTTCATGCCCAGACTCAGTCAACTAGTTCTTTAAAATTGGGTTGCCGCAATAACACCGTAAGTAGTCTAAAGGGTGTGGAGCCCGGCTGGAATGAGACAACAGTGTCAATAGCTATATGAGAGTGATCTGAGCATTCTATGTTTAACAGAGAGAGCCTCAAAGTTGATCATATTGCATGAACCACTGATGATTCCCTAGCACCTAGTCTATCCTACTGTATTCTAACCCGGGCGTCCCTCTTGTTGAACCATGAGTAGTCACAACCCCTTTACCCAAGTGCCCATGTCCTAAATCTTCAGTATACACGACAAAATCTTAAATCACATACCATTGGATTGGTGCACCCTGGAATCTGTCAGTTACTGAGGAATCTAGTGTGAATTCACCTAGGATGAGCCAAGGATCCACCATAGTAGAATGGATCAGCCTTGAGTTATCCCAGATGTCCTTCCTTCCAGTGTTAAGTCCATTACACAAAAGTCCAGTTAGCAGCAAAACGTAACCCTGCTCTCGCCATAGCCGTGTACCAACTGGGGTCTAGCCAATATAGCGGTCACATGAAGAGTCTATTCTATCCTTAATCGAACAAGATCTCAGTTCTTTTTTGCTTCTAGGATTGATTCATCTCTCTAATGTTCCAATAGCACAAGATCCTGATGGGTTTTGTAAGGGCTGCTCAGGACCTTGAGTATCAATTCTAGGTTCAACAATTCCAGATTACTCAATCGGTGTTGGTGTAGGCATGGAATTCTTCAGGTCTGGCACCGGTGAGCTACTCTTCCCATCATCAGTAGGCATGGTGTCCTCCTGTTGTGTACCAACTGTGTTAGAGGGGTCAACTGTTTCACTAGGGACTGGTTTAGACTGCTATTGTGGCCGAGGTTGCCACTTCTTCTTTCCTTAAAATCACCAGCAACTTCCAGAGGCTGAGCCTTAGCATCATTTGGTGGCGCAGTGTTCTTATCAGCTGCTGCCTTTTTCAGGGACATTTGGCAGTAATATGACCAAGGAAAATACTATACTTAGGCTACCAATCATAGTCTAGCTGTTTGATTCTACTCTTGCGATTTGTTTCCTGTATGATCATCTGTTCAGGTAGGGATGGCAACTGGATGTAGTGGTTTTTATGCTATGCGGGCCGGATGTGGGATCAAGGCTATGTGGGGCGGAAACGGGTTGTGGGTTTATGGGTGGTGGTTCTGCTTCACATGTTCATATCATGTCTAAGAATTTTTGTTCAAATTCTCGAATTTTATCTCACACCTATAGAATTTTATGTGATTTCAATGTATGTATAAATTGATTGGGGAGTACACATGCAACACACGTGGCGAGAAACTAATATATATGTGTTGTGTATTCTCAGCCCGTCATGTTCATGTATGTTTTTGTTTATATCTTACTTTACTATTTTAAAAGTGGGAAGGTTAAAGTGAAGTTGATTGACCAAAATGTCCATATAAAGTCGAATGTCCTTTTTATCATTTGAATGTGTTGCTTAGACAAGAATTCACATACTAATTAATTCTTATTTTACTCAAAAACATAAAAATAAATTAACTAGTCTTAGTTATTATTCTAATTAATATGGAGAATATGAAAAGGTAAAACTATTTAACTATTCCTTTGAGCACATGATAAGAAACAATGAATTGGCAGCTACTCTATTTGGTGACTTTTGGAATCCTGCAACATCAACATGTTAGTTATTATTTAGCAATGAAGGTTCCAAAAGTCAAATATATATAGATTTATCACCATATACTCTACTTGCTAACACCACATTGGGGTGTGAGATTTGTGACAAATGGATCGAGGAGACCATAACATATATCTTCACCTGCGGGAACACAACCAACATATGTAGTGCAATCAGATTATTTGACTTACTTGAAGACTTGTGTCCTGTGGCATAATAAAGTATAGAGTATCATGATTCTTGAAGTCACTGATAATTAATTTAGTTTAGAATACTATGGACTCTACAAATAAACTGATGTTTTAAGAATCAAATGCGTGCAAGCTCTCAAGTCTCTAGACGCTCTTGGTAGACAATGATGCAATTAGCTAAAAGAATTTAAAATCCTCTCTCTTTTAATTGCATTCCTGTAATTTGCTATCCTTTTAACTCTCAGGGGTTGGCCAGGTGGTAATAGACTTGAGCCTTGGGGTTTGTTCCCTTTCAAGGTCTCAAGATCGAAATCCACTGGGTGCAAACGATTTCTGAGGGCCATTGGACTGGGTAAAACCTGAATTAACCGTGGTGCACTTGCGGGAAACTCCTTGCCGAGGGCCTGTGCACCCCCGGGATTAGTCGGGGCTCTAAGAGACTCGTACACCCGGTGCAAATTAAAAAAAAAAAATTTGCTATCCTTTGATATGTAAGCTTTCTGTGAATAAGACAAATGCATGTGATATCATGTTTTACAGTGATTATAGCGAGAAATACATGTAAAGAACCCATACATGAAAGAATGCTATTTAAAGGAGGAAGTCGGCAATGCCGTAGTGGAATAGAAGATTGATAAATTACTTTTCTCGTAGACTGATGGTGTGTTTAAGTACTATAAGTATGTGCCTAGGGGTAATTGCAATAGGTATGTGGTTATATTCTTACCATTCATCAATTTGAGCTTTCCTTTTTTCCTTTTGAATTTGGTGGAACTCCTCGCACATATTTTAATATTGTTTATATCATTTTAAAATGTTTATACTGATTGACATGAATTACACACGATTAGTACTAGTGTCTATATATGTACTTGAGTGGGGGTGGGTACAGGACATAAGCTCATGCATCAAATTCACGCACATTAATATTTTCTAGGCCTAAATCATCTAAATTATTTGACTGAATCATTTATGCAGGATATTAGGATGAACCGGAGCATTAAGGATGCACTTATAGCTGAGGAAAAGTTCTTCCGAAGTCGTCCTGTATGTCCTTACCATCTTTTGGTATTAGTTGATTTCAGTCTCTATGATTTAAGTATCTCATGTTTGATCTCTTCTCTGGTGTAGGTATATAGTGACCTTGCTGATCGTTGTGGTGTTCCTCAATTGGCAAAAAAGTTGAACCAGGTAATTAGTGATCAGTCCAAGAATCAGAGTAGTTTCTGTATGCAAATAAACTGATATCGGTTTGTCATATACGCAGAAAGTCCTTTATAGCGTTCAATTTCTTTGAAATGTCGGATATGAAAGCAAGTTTGTCATATATATCTTAAAATTGAAAAGCTTGTAGATTTTGATCTTCTTCTTCATTTCACTGTTACAATTGGACATTTGAACTGAGCAAAAAATTGTGTTTGAACATCAACTTAAGGCACTGAAGATAACCTTTCCCTGTGATTCTAGCTATACAAACAAAATTCATGGGAATAGGAATGGTGTGTCTGTTCTGGAGGACATGAGAGACGACTACTCTGAAATATCTGCCATGAGTCGCGCTCATAAAAAAGTTCTTTCATAAGTGACCTGAGTTGTGGGCTTGTGGCCTTATGTGCCGATTGAGATCCAGATTCAACAAAGCAGCTCTTTCATCTCTGAACAAAAGCTTGATAAGAATTATGTTTAGGACCCAATAATAATTACTCCCTCAGTTTAAAAAAGAATGACCTCCTTTCTTTTTTAGTCTGTTTAAAAAGAATGATCCCTTTCCTTTTTCTGGCAACAGTTCAATTTCAGTTTTTCATGTGACATGTTTAAGGCTTCAAGATTAAAGGGTATTTTTGTACATTTGACATAACTTTAAATTAGAACTAGAAAATTGAAAAGTCTTCTTTATTTTCTTAAACTCCGTTCTGAGTCAAATCAGGTTGTTGTTTTAAAATGAATGGAGTAACAAATAACATCAGGAACTTAATGAAAATATGTAGAAGCTTAGGGTGTGTTTGGTATGAAGGAAAATATTTTCCTAGAAAATGTTTTCTTGGATAACAAGTGGGTTTATTTATTATCCCATGTTTGGTTGGTAGGTGAAAAATATTTTATGGTTCTATTGTTTGGCTAGTGAATGAAAATGTTTTTGATAAAATATTTTTTTATTTTTGGCTAGAGAGTAGAAAATGTATTTTACAAAAATGATTTTTGACATGAAAATTAACCCAATAATCGATTCTGTACCCGACCTTGGCACTTGAATCAGAATCTGACCCCGACATTCAGTTCGAGATTCAACTCGGATGATCGATTCAAAAGTAAACCCTGAGATCCAAATCTAGACATGATATCCAATTTAGGATTCGATCCTAACACTCGAACTGGTAGCCGACTTCCAAATCAAAATTCGATCCCAACACTTGGTGAAGGATCCAACTGCCAAATCACGACACGACTCTACTTTCGATTCAAAGTTTGACTTCCAAATCTAGGCTCGAACCTGACTACATCCGACTCCATACCTAATTTTCAAATAATTTAATTTTTTAAAAAATAATTTTTAAAATTATTTTATAGGGAAGGGGTGGGAGTAGGTGTAGGGAGTATGGTAAAAATATAATTTTTTTTCAAAAAGAATTTTTTTTTTGGGGGGGGGGGGGGGGGTTAAAAAAATGAAAAATTGAAATATTTTTAAACAATAATTTTTTTTTTTTGGGGGGGTTGGGGGGGGGGGGGTAAATGAAGCTTTCAAGATTTGAAATTTTCTCTAAAATAAATTTTTAAATTTTATTTTTTTGGGGGGAAGGCTGGGTTTTTTAAAATTTGAAGTAATTTTCTGAAATATTTTAAATTTTTTTTGGTTGGAGGGGGGTGGTTTCAGGGTAGGGGGGTAAAAAAAAAGAAATTGAAATTAAAAAAAAGGAATTTTAAAATATTAATATTTTTTGGGAGTTGTGATAGGGTGAGGTAAGAAAACAATATTGGTTGAAGAAGAGTTTTGGAAAATGTTTTCCTTAGTTTTTGGAGAGAAGTCAATTTACTTAAATTTGAAGAAAATAAGTTGATTTGGAAAACATTTAAACGAACCAAACATGAGCAAATTAGAAAACATTTTCTGAGAAGTATTCTCCTTCATACCAAATGCATCCCTTAAACACAATATTGGAAACTAAAAGCACTAAAAATAAAGATTGAATAAATTCACAAAAGAGTTTCTTGAACTCGAGAATGGATCAAGAAATTCAAGAATTGATCAGTAACTAAAGATTAAGTCTAAATCTTAAAAGATAACTTCGAACAACAACAATTAGCCTTAAAAAATTTGGCTTTCAAAAGTAATAAATCAAAGAGTTTGGGTGAAGACATTGGTCATCTTCTCATACATTGTCTAGTGATGCAGAAGTTGTGGTAGGAAATCCTTTGGTGGTTTGGAGTTACTTGGGTGATACTGGTCCCTGTAGAAGTATTGTTCAGCTGGAGTATTGCTAAAAGAAGGGAAAGACTCTCGGCGTGGAATCTGGTACTGCTTGAACTTACATAGGTCGTGTTGAGGGGAAGAAATATGAGAGCTTTTGAGGATATAGAGATGAGTATTGTTTAATGAGGAGTAGCCTTTTGTTCCTTATTTCCTTCTGGTGCACCCATGATATTCCATCTTCTATAGAAGATTGGGTGTCGTCAGTAGAAAACCATTACATGTTGTAGGTTTACTAATTTTTAATATACTTATTTTCTCCAAAAAAAATAATTTTTTTAGTATACTTCTTGTGGATGGGCGATTTTCTTTGCTCTTCCATAAATGCAATTATTATTTTATTAAAAAGGAGGCGACAATATCCCGTAATGCAACTTCATGTATGCAACTTCTTTTACGCAGATTCTAGTGCAACACATCAAGACAGTTCTTCCAGGATTGAAATCACGCATTAGTGCTGCGTTGGTATCTGTTGCAAAGGAGCATGCAAGCTATGGGGAGATCACAGAGTCCAAGGTATCTTCTGTCATCTTGATTATCTTTACCATGCTTATACCTGAACTATAGATAATTTGTTGCTATGCTACAACAGGCAGCTGATGTCAGGTTTCTTTCATGGTAGATTTTCTGCTTCTTATTCAGCTTAGTTTTCCCTTATCCCGTATTGACATTATTTTTCTCTCAATCTAGGCTGGTATGGGAGCACTTCTACTGAACATTCTTTCCAAGTACAGTGAAGGTAATGTGGCCTCAAGTTTGTGAGACTGTCTGTCAGTCGTATTTATGTTTTTATTCCTCCAATATTAGAACAGCCTTTCTGCCTCCATGAGGTACACGAACACTCTATCCTCCCCAAGCCCCACTTGTGGGATTTCACTGGGTATGTTTTTGGTGCTTCCCCCAATGTTACTTTTTCAATAAACACCATCTCTGTCATATATATTGAGCTTTGTTGAATCTCATTGTAGTACAGATTCTTATCTCTCTCTCTTTTGGTGGTTCGAGAACAGCATTCTCTTCAATGATTGAAGGGAAAAATGAAGAAATGTCAACATCTGAGCTGTCTGGTGGAGCAAGAATTCATTACATCTTCCAGAGCATATTTGTGAAGAGTTTGGAGGTGCACATTTTCCGTATATTCTTGAGAATGCCAATCTATATCTTTTTTCTAACTTGGAAAAGATTTTCTTTATACCAGACGATGTGCATCTAAGTGATATTTAATACTCCCTCTGTCTCATTTTATGTGACACTCTTTCCTTTTTGGTTTGTCTCAAAAAGAATGTCACCTACTCTAATTGGAAACAATTTAACTTTAAATTCGCCGTTTACCCTTAATGAAATGATTTTCAGCCATACAAATATCTGATATATGATTTTAGATATCAAGTTTCAAAAGTCTTCCTTTTTTTCTTAAACACGCTGCCAAGTCAGAGGGTGTCACATAAAACGGGACAGAGGGAGTAGTATTTGTGTCTCGATGTACATGTATGCATTGTTGGGATAGCCAGTTTTGGTTTATCTTTTTTTTATAAAAATAATTAGTAACATTAATGATAAATTGGTTCTCAAGTGCATACCCTTATGCAATCTATAAAAATTATCATCATTGTCCACAATGTGTCTTGTATCCACAAAAATTGAAGCAGGAAGAAACTGCCTTCCATTTTGAATTACTTGCTTTAGTGCTCTTTTTTTATAGTGACCCCTTAAAACTTATCTCTGGTATCTTCTACAGCTGAGTGTTGGACTCTCAAATTCTGGGATATAGTCCAACGTGATGATTGATAAAACTGAAAAGAAACTTAGCTTCTTCACGTCAGTATAGTGTCTTAGATAATGTTAAAATAGTATTCCAAAATTCAACGAATATCATCAAACTCGGTCCATCTTTTGCAGGAGGTAGATCCTTGTGAAGACTTAACTGATGACGACATCCGAACTGCCATTCAAAATGCAACTGGTCCTAAATCTGCTTTATTTGTGCCAGAAGTAGGTTCTTGATGTGAACCTTCACTTTCTTGTGGAATTGCTTTTATTTTGTGCAAGTGGTTGAGTTCTTTATCCAGGAGCTTCATATAAAAACTATTTCATTTGGTTGGCCTTGCACTTTATATATGTAGGTTCCATTTGAAGTTCTTATCCGAAGACAGATAGCTCGTCTATTAGATCCAAGTCTTCAATGTGCAAGATTTATTTATGATGAGCTTATAAAAGTATGCCCTTTTGTTGAGAGATGTCTTGATTTTTGAGTGCTACGTGTTTGTATCTACTGTTCAACTGTGTAGTTATTTACAGATGAGCCATCGGTGCATGGTTAATGAATTGCAACGATTTCCTATTTTGAGAAAACGGATGGATGAGGTTATAGGATACTTTTTGCGGGAAGGACTTGAACCATCAGAGACTATGATTGGACACATTATTGAGATGGAGGTATGTTGAACCTTTGTCCCCTATTGTGTACTCACTGCACATACATTGACTTGTGTATAAATCATGTGTGGGTGTATATACACACTCTTCTGTATATCTGTGCACTATGAAGTGAAATTACAATATAGTCCCAACCTACTTTTGGGATCCTAGCTATTCTTGAATCGGCTTTTCCTTAAAGATCACAATCTATTCCACAATTGCTATACTGTCAGCAGCTTAGGAGACACCAGAGTTTTATTATCAAAGACTGTATGGTTAACTCTAATAATAAGTAGCTAATGTAATTAAAACAATAAACAGTAACACCTATTAACATTTGTAAGTGCATCAGTGAATTACTTAATCATTGCTGCATCCATCGTTATAGAAAGTTGAAGTTTCTTCGACTTGATAATATTTTGTTCTAGATGGATTACATAAACACTTCACATCCGAATTTTGTTGGGGGGAGTAAAGCTGTGGAGATGGCAATGCAGCAAGTCAAGTCCAACAGGATTACTGCACCTGTCCCGAGGCAGAAAGTAAGTAATTCCTATGTTGTTTCACAGACTTCAGTGGATTTTTTCTCAGATGAGATCTAACTAGTCACAAGTTACTGCTTTTATCTCACTGATCAGGATGGAGTGGATTTAGAGAAAGTGCCAGCATCTGAAAGAAGTCTAAAGTCACGTGCTATTCTTGCTAGACATGCTAATGGAATTATTCCTGATCAGGTATGACTTCTCTGCACCAGCATCTGCAAGCTTGCTTCTCTTCCTTGCAATCCTGCTGGGGAATTAGTTGGGTCTTTTATTTATTTTCCTGAAGATGAATTGAAAGCATTAAGATTGGCCTGATTATTGTGCTACCTGGTCCGGGAAGCAGGTTGCTCGGCCTGCTGCAGAAGAGAAAACGACAACATCAGGTATATCTACTGGTAACACATGATATGCCATGTGATAATTACTTGTATTGCAGTATGCAAGTTATGTTTGTTGAACTTAAGTTCAAATCTAAACCATATGTTTTTTTTTTTCTGCTATTTGGTATCCATTTCCTTTTTCTGGACTCCCAGTTTCAGATCATGCTGTATGTTCTTATTGGCGATTTTGTAATATTTGTTCTTCACAATCAGGATCAAATGTTAGTTCAAGCTGGGGGATATCATCAATATTTGGTGGATCAGACAGCCGTACATCTGTCAAAGACAATTCCATTAGCAAGCCATTCATTGAACCTGTCCAGAGCATGAATCATGCTTTCATCCTCTTGAGAGAGGTTGGTATTTGAAGGTCCCCCGTAGTGTATGATTACGAGGTAGTCAGTTTGATGATCATCTTACTTGTGAATCTCACCATTTTGAAGCCCCCAAGTGTGCTGAGGCCGTCTGAAACACATTCAGATCAGGAGACTATTGAAATTGCTGTTACAAAACTGTTATTAAGGTCATATTATGACATTGTCAGAAAAAACATCGAGGACTCAGTACCTAAAGCAATCATGCACTTTCTGGTAATAATGACTTCATGATCTTGTGTCTTAACAATCTCTTGCTTTGATGTTTTTGGCATGTACTTAATTAGGCTTCCACTGGCTTGTGCTTTTGATAGTGAAGATTTTTTAGTTCCATTTATTGCAGATCTCAAGTAATTTTAGATGAATATTCTGTTACCCTTACTCAAGAAAAAAATAAAATATTCTGTACTACGATCTGTATTTTTTAAAACAACAGATTTAGATGTATTTTAGAATATACTGCGTACATTATACCCTCCTCAGAACCCACTTGTGGGATTCCACTGGGTATGTTGTTGTTGTTGTTTGTAGTAGTGTTCGTGCCAGTTTGCAGCACCTCAATTATTACACCGGTACCATCTACCTCCCACCAAAACAAGTACCAAGTAAGTTTGCTCACGTAGGCTTAGACGGATAGAAATTTATCACCCTGTGTTTTTTTGTTGTCTCTACCAGGATCTGAACCCAGTTTCCTAATGTTTGCACGAACTTCATTGACCCAGAGGCCACACCTTACCTTTGGGTGCTAGGATGTGTTACTTTTTCTGATTTGATTATGCAATTCTTCCTATAATCGGTGTATCCACTTCTAGATCCTCTTATCTCCTTAGGCAGGATATTCATCTCTTTCAGGTGAAATTTTAAGTACCGTTAAGACTCTGCTGAAGGCTATGTTGTATATATGTGTGATAATCTAGACATACTGGGAAACAAATAGGAAAGGAGTAAATAATCTTCTTTAAGTTTGAAGGTTTTCTTGGTTTTTCTGCCAAAAGTTCAGAGGCTACTGTGCGAGGAAGTGTGATCTTGTTTTTTATTTATATGATGTAGTTGCATCAGTGACTATACATACGTACATATATACACACACATATACACACACACATACACACACACACATATGTATGTATGTATTATTCAAGTTCAACCTTTTTGTTTGATAAAAATGTCTTTCTTTTTTTGTCAGGTCAACCACACAAAACGAGAACTCCACAATGTATTTATCAAGAAACTTTACAGGTATTGTATGAGAGCAAGAAATCCAAGTTTATTTGAAGCCCAAAGTCATTACAGACATCTGCTTATTGATCTTTCTTAGAAGGTTCTTTTCTGAATAAAATAGTCTCCATTCAGGAAGTAATTTGATGGACACACTCTTTCGATGCTGTGATACTCTATATGCTGATAGTACAATATTTTTCTTGTTCAACTGCTTATCTACCTCAAAAATGTTATGGTATGTAACATTGGTTTAGGCGTGATTCTTATCAGTATGCTTACAACATGTTACAGAGACAACCTCCTTGAAGAGATGTTGCAGGAACCTGATGAGGTAGCCTTGAAGCGAAAACGCACCCGTGAGACACTTCGTGTTCTTCAGCAGGCTTTCAAGGTCAGATCTTGGTTCACTTTTATTCAGAATGTATATTATCTATTGAGTTTTTTAGAGAAATGTTAATTATGTATTAATGAATTATCGGTGTTAGCAGGTCATGTGGTTAGTTGTAGTTTGGTACTTAATTTCTGAATTGTAGACTTTTTGGGTTCCAAAAATTTTCCAATGATCAGGTATTCCCAGTTAGCATGGATGGATGGTAGTCTCTATGATTTACTTACTCTCTTAATTGAATCCAAGTAATTGAGATATGAAACTACTACCATATTGAACAAAAACATGGCACAGCATACAAGACGCAAGAGTTCTTAAAATTCAGGGGAGCACGATATAGATTGGAGATAACAATTCCAACTTCATCTCTAATGGATTCAGGATCATTCAACATTATGACAAAAGATCAATAAAATATGTTTAGTACATAAAAAGAAACCCAAATTCCTTCTATGCATTGGCGTTGGGCTTTTCTAAAAGTTTCTCACTATATCCAGACTCGTCCTAGGCAGGGGAGTAACAGCTGATTTCCAGCTTTTATTTAGTCCCCTTTCTTCAAACAATCCCCACCCGCCCCACCCTGCAATAAATTAGGTTTACTAGCCAATAACTATGAATAGTTATCTTTCAATTTAACTCATATGGAAATTTCTGAAAGGGCTGAATACATATATGGCTCCTTAAACTTGTCTTAATTTTTCATTTAGGGCCCTTTGGCCATTTGAGACGAAATCATGATATAAAATCATACGAGACAAAGTTGAAGTTTTGTTTTAGGCATGCAATTTGGACTTCTAATTTGTATTGTTTGCTCATAATTATAAACATCCTGTAAGTTGTGAAAAATATTGAATTGTTCCAATTCTTTATACAATCTTAGCAAATAAGTCATAACAAAAGTATGAACACTATCACAAAGCTATTACAAAAAAAATAAAAATAAAAAGCAGTTGATAGAACTTTAGTCCAATAAAAAAGTAAATTGAATGTGAGTTGTAGTGTACTAGTCTTTATATAATCCTCCCAGATAATATGGACGATCTCCTCACATTGAACATGCATTTTTTGATATAAATGGCTTAAAGATTGGCAAGAGTAATAATATCAAAGACAAATCGGTTGGTAGTGGTTATATACAATATAAGTGGTTTTAGGGTAGGTAAGAGTGATAATATTAACTATGAATTTGGTTGATGAATGTAATTATTATATCTCAAAAAATGATTGTATCTGATAAAATGGATTAAAGGTTAGTAAGATTAATAATATCAATTACAAATTTTGCTTTATATGAATTGGTAGATATAAAATGTTTTTTTTTTTAAAATTACAAAATATGAACTTGTGGATCAACTTTTGTACTTGAAAACATGTGAAATCAAAACCAAATCAAGCTTTTTGGGGGATTTGAGATTTCAAATCATGAGATGAAATCACATGTCGAAACGTTGATTTCATTTCGTGATTCTCATGATTTCAAATCATGAGATGAAATTGCATGTCCAAATACCTACTTAGACACCTAAACTAAGGGTTGTAATTTTGAGCCATACACAAAAAAAAGGTATTTGCAATCCGCACCGTCTTTCATTAGCAATCTCCTTTGAGTTCTATTGGTTTTAGAAACCCTTAAAAATTTAGTTGATGTTCTCTCAATAGAGTTGCTTTCATGTTACACCTATTTCGTGCTTTGCACCCTATCCTGTTATTTTTAATGATTTATGCTCTAGACTATTTATTTTCATGCAAAATCATTAAACACTTTTTTCTTTAATTATCTCGAAGTCAAATTTGGAAAATATGACATGCCCAGTGAAATTCCACAAAGTAGGGTGTGGGGAGGGTAGAGTGTGCACAGACCTTATCACTACCTCATGGAGGTAGAGGTTGTTTTCGCAAGACCCTTAGCTCAGGCGTATCAATCCCCAAATAAAAGAAGAAAAAAATGGAGAAAGCATAATGGCTAATAAGAAAAGCAGTATAAAGTGTACATCAGTGGAACAATGACCAAAAAATAGTATGATTATCGAGATATAATAACCGATACAAGGCAAGAACTACAAGGGCATGACTAGTCTTTTGGAACAATGACAATAAAATAGTATGATCATCGAGATATAATAAACGATACAAGGCAAGAAGACAAGGGCATGACTAGTCTTACACAGGCCTTAAACCTCGCAAGGCAAGAAGACAACTCTACTCCACTATCCTTTTATCTTACAACTTGTTTGGATGATGGTTTGCTATGGTTTCATAATGTATGGTATTGTATGGTATGGTATCGTACAGTACAGTACTGTACAATGTTTGGATAGACTGTATGAGTTGCTATTGTTTAATGATAATTTGTTGTTTGATTTGACTGTATGGTACTGTATCATACCTTATAAATTTTTGCAAAATGTCTTTAATTATTATAAATATTAAATTTATCAATATTTTTTTAATAATTTTTTTAAAAATAAATACATAGAATCGTGTAGGGGAACGTACAAGCTAATATATCTCCAATCTATTCAACAACACAAGAAAATAAAAAAGTGAGAACTTTAAAAATAACAAATCTCAAAAAACAGACTAAAACGTGTAAGTAAAGAAGGGAAGCGAAAAAGAAGTTTCAAAAGTTGATGCGGAGGGAAATAAGTAATACAAAATAATACATATATTAGGGTAAAGTTTAATAAAGAATAAAGGATAAATTAGAATTATTTAAATTTAAATAAAGGGTATAATTGGAAAAAAAATAAGAGAACCATGGGATACCACCAAATTGGTGGTTTCAAAAAGTGGGGGTTTTCATGTTACAGAACCATGAAACAAACTTATACTATACCATATAATTAATGAAACAATCAAAACAAACGTCGTTCTCTTAATAACCATACCACGGAAAACCACCATCCAAACAAGCTGTTAGTATGCGACCTTCACCCCTTGCTATATAAAGTCATGTCGATGTCGTCAATAATATGAAGTTACACCTTGTCCTATCTAATCACCTCTCCCCAATTCTTTTTAGGCTTACCCTTACACCTTGCTGCGAAGCCCGTGCAACCAGTCTCTCGCACCTCCTAACGGACCACCTCGACACATGTCCAAACCTCTCAATCTCGCTTCCTTTATCTTGTCTGCCACAGAGGTCACTCCCACCTTCTCCCGAATAAACTCAATCCTATCAATCTTAGTATGTCCACATACATCTCAACATCTTTATCTCCGCAACGTGCAAGTTCTGAACATGACATTTCTTGATTGGCAACATTGCCCCATACAACAAGAATGGTTAAGCCACCTCTATGTAAAACTTACCTTTAAGTTTAGAGTGGCAAAGTGAGTAAGTTATTTAGGTATTATCCAGATTTACCCATTTTAAATGAGTTGGGTACCCAACCCATTTAAGATGGATAGAATATGGGTAACACTCATATTTACCCATTTAAAAATGGGTAAAATATGGGTAAAAGTAACTCTTTCATAATGTAAATGAATTTTTTATTGGAAGAAGTTGGGGTAAGCAAGGGTAAGTAAAATTTTCTGAATCTTTTTAAAATTAAATTGACTCTTTATTGGGAGGGGAAAGATTAATTTTTTTAAACATTTGGGGTTTGGGGTGTGGATTGGTCGGTTCGATTTTATACATTATTGGTTCAATTTATGGATTTTTATATATGCTAAAACAATAGCAAATCAATAAAATAAGTTTTATCGATTTTTGATTTATTGGTTGTAGAAATTTAATTTTATAAAAATTTAAATTTTAAAAATTTTTATTTTTTATTCCACCCCACTCCCCACTCCCTACCCCCTACCCCCTCTCCCTCGCCCCCCACCCTCAACTAATACAAAAAAAATTGAAAATTTATTTTTAAAAAAACTCAAATTTTGAAAATTTTAATTTTTTACTCATTTTCTAGGAAAACATTTTCCTCCCTACCAAACACACCCTATATGTATTCTTAGAAGGTCAAACACTTTGAGTATCTCTAAGTATGGGTATTCATTGAGTAATATGGACATCCATATTTACCCATTAGGTAACTCATTTTTACCCATTTAAAATATGACTCTTAACTCATATTTGATCCATTTTGTTTGATTCATTTTTTATCGACTCATATCCCACCCAACCCGCTTGTTTGCCACTCCTATTTAGGTGATACCTTCTTATGACACTAGTCTCCAAAGGCTAGACTCCGTTTCATCCATGCCACCTTGTTGTGACTGTGAAATTATTGTCGATTTGCTCACTACCTTGGATGACAGACTCAAGATATTTTGAACTCTCTTTTAGGAATTGTCTATGTGGCAAGCGTCACTTCCACGACCACTTCATCTATCACAATTGTGAATTTGCACTTTAAGTATTCCATCTTATTCTTGCTTAACTTGGACACTTTGGACTCTAGAATTTGTTTCCAAACTTCTAACCTATCATTAACTTTGTCTTGTGTCTCATTAATTAATATTATGTCTACTACAAATAAGATACTCCATGGAACCTCTAGCTGAATAAATCGTGTCACCTCATCCATCGCTAAGACAAAATAAAGTCCCATCTCAACTGGAAAATATAAATAAGAAAAATATAACACCAAAGATCAAAATAGCATACGCCAAAAATGATGAAAGAAAAAAATATATTACCAAAGAAGAAAAAATGCTCCCAGGGACATATTTCGAGGTTTGACTTTTTCAACAAGAATTTGAAATTACTACCAATTTAGCCTTGGCTCCGGCATCCATGGCCGGAGTTCTGGCTACGGAAAACGGTAGCAATAGCATTTATTACAACGCGGGTTACAAATCTTACAAGATCACTAGACTATCAGGCGAGGAATCTTGGTTTGAATGGACATAATAAAGTAGATATTTAATGAGGAAGGTAAAGATTAGCATTAAAGTTCTAAAATGGTTGGTTTCAGTATTTATTGAAGCCTCAAAAATTAGGGGGGATGTCATTAAAAGGTGGAGCTTGAGAGGCCATTTTGAGGAATTCTAGAACCCTCAAATTCAACGAAAATGTTAGATACGTCAGTTTCAGCACAATACAGAGGGAAAAGAGATCGATCATCATCACACCGGAATTCTCAGACAAGGTGAGTTGGAGTAACATGCTCATAAAATAGCCAGCTTTGTCCATGAGCCTTCCAATCTAACAGTGAACCAAAAAGTCAAGGAGAGAAATACTTATATGTCCTACAAAGAGGTACAAAGTAGTAGATGGACGGCAGATACCATGGAAGAAAGGGTAGTACAGACCACGATAGTGGGAAGGTCAGAGCTCCTAAATAGATGTCTAGTGGGAAGATCTAGAATTTATGGGTAGAGACGCAATACTTGGAAATCCACAACAGGAATAAACGTCTTCGCCATGAACGACAACTTATTCCTGGTTAGAACTTCTTTCAAAGTCAGCGGCGGAAAATGTCATGACGGGTAATTGGTCATGGAAGAAGATGAAAGTTTCTCTTGAATGGTGGTCACCTACCACTGGTTGCTGGCCCGAAGAATTAGAAAGGAACTGGGTCTGGAAAAGAGCCATGGGACTACCTTTAAACCTTTGGTCCCAGAAAGTGTTTGAAGAAATCGGAAATCAGTGTGGTGGTTTCATAGAGATGGAGGAAGAGACTAGCCTGAAAAATCATCTACACTGGGCTCGCATAAAGGTCAAGGGTGACGGAACAAAGGTACCAAGGGTTTTTGAGATCTCCAGCGATGGTTTCATATACAAAGTCCCGATCTGGTGCGAGATTTCAGTGTCTGTCTGACCACCGAAAAAATGGAGAGAGGTAGTCGATCATGTGCCTTTGGGCAAAAGACTTTTATCTTCTGTCCCTAAAGAGAAACTAACAGATTTAACCGTGCAACACGTGGGTACCTCGAAGGAAGGTGGAATTTTTAAATTTTTTGAAATCACGTGTTGCAACGGTGAGGAAGATCAGAGAGGAAAAGGGCCACTGGGAGCAAGTTTGGGCCAGGTTAAGAGAAGAGGCCCAATTTATAAGAGAAGCCCTTTTAAAGAAACAAACACAACCATGCAGAAGAGGCCCAATGGGTGGATCTCATTAATATTGAGATCCAAGTAAACTTAACACAGAGTGGGTTCAAGAAAGAAACCAAAAAGATAGAAGAGCCGAGACGACCAGTGAGGGGAGATCAGTAATCGCAATTCCAGTAGAAACACAATTGAAGGAGTCAAAGATGGCCTTAATTCTACTAACAGCATAGGATTGCATGGAGATCACTGTAAACGCTATTCCTCTCAAGATTCAACTCCCAACGGAGACCCAGGAAGAGCCAATGAGTCCAGTTTTATGAATTAAGCAACACATTCTCAAATTAAGCTCTGAATTTGGTGTGGATTTTAGAGGATCTGAGGAGAAAGCAGAAGAGTTATTCATGAAGATTGAGAAAAACAAACTAGAAAGGAAGGGGAAGAAGATTGCAACTGCAGGTGTCAAGAAGAAAGGTATCAACGAATTGAAAGGCCTTGTCCTAGACACCAAGTTCACGAGTTTGACACTAGAAGTAGAAGGGGGATACCTAGCATTGAACAAAATGAATTTGAAAATAATTTCATGGAATACTAGGGGGATGAACAGTGGTAGAAAGAGTCTGGTAATCAAAAATATGTTGAAAAGCTGGCAGACTGATGTGGCGTGTTTCCAGGAGACAGGTGGAGGGGGAAATATCAAAAATGGTTAGGGAAATTTGGGGTAGCAAATGTGTGAACTTTGCCCAGTTGGAAGCTATTGGTACCAGGGGTGGTGGTGTTATATGTGGGACAAAAGGGTGTGGGAAGGTGAGATCAGTTCTATTGGAGAATACTCTATATTCTGTTGTTTCACTGGAATCACTCAGGATCGAGTAATAGGGAAGAGAGGGTTGAGGCATGGTGGGAAATAGGGGCGGCAAGAGGTCTGTTCACAGGGCCTTAGGTGCTCTGTGGTGACTTTAACGCAGTAAGATACCCTTCAGAAAAGAAGAGCTGCTGAAGAATCAACTAAAACATGTCAGATTTTTCAAAATTCATAGAGGATATGGAACTGGTGGATCCAGAACTCTATGGGGGGAAATACACATGGAAAAAAGGGGATAATCACACAATAGCATCCAGACTGGACAGATTCTTATTTTCTGAAGAATGGGAAGCAAATTTCAGAAACATAAGGCAAAGCATTCTCCACGGAGTAATTTTTTACCATTCCCCAATTATGCTACACTGGTGTGACTGGGAAAGAACAAAGTCTCACTTTAAATTTGAAAATTGATGGTTGGATACTGAAGGTTTTACTGAAAAGATCAGAGAACGGTGGAACACATTCAGCTTTAAGGGGAATCCAAGCTTTGTGTTAATGGCTAAACTAAAGGCCCTTAAAGTAAAACTCAAGGAGTGGAGCAAGACCACACAAGGGAACCTGGCAACACAAAAACAACTTGTTCTGAGTCAGCTAGCTGATCTTGAGTTAATACAGGAACAAAGAAAATTTGGGACAGATGAGATTGCCTCCAGGGTAGCCCTTAACGTGGAATTTGAAGACATTGCAAAGAGAGGAGATTGCTTGGAGGCAAAGATCCAGGGCAACATGGCTGAAACAGGGGACAGAGAAACAACTTTCTTCGATAGAACAACAAATGCTCACGGATAGAGTGAACACAATATCCAAGTTGAAGGTGAGGGGAGTAGAGTTAGTTGATCAGGGAGTGATACCGAAGGAAATAGTCTCCTCTTATGAAAATCTTATGCTGAGCCCGAAAACTGGACACCTTGCTTGGAGATGAACAATTGCCCCAAGCTCCAGGAAGAAGATAATAGATTACTCCAGACTCCTTTAGAACAGCAGGAGAGCTTGGATAGCATCAAATCTTGTGCTGAAGACGAGGCCCTAGGCTAGATGGCTTCACTATGGCTTTTTACAAGCATTGCTGGGATACTATAAAGGTTGATTTGGTTGAAACAATACAACACTTTTGCAGGACATATAGTTTTGAGAAAAGCATGAATGCTACTTTTGTAGCCTTGGTCCCCAAGAAAGTAGGTGCAATGGAATTGACAGACTTTAGATCCATCAGTTTAATAGGTGGGGTTTACAAGATCATAGCCAAGATGTTGGCATAGAGGGTGAAAAGGGTAATACACAGGCTTGTTGATAGACAACAAATGGCATTTATTAAAGGCAGACAGATAATGGATGCAGTGGTGATTGCTAATGAATGTGTGGAGTCCAGACAGAGAAGCAAGATCCCAGGACTTTTATGTAAGCTTGATATCCAGAAGGCTTATGATCATTTAAACTGGGAATTCCTACTTCTCATGCTACAGAGGATGGGTTTTGGTCCAAAATGGATTAAATTTGGGTGAGATTTTGTATCAGTATAGTTAGGTTCTCAATTCTGATCAATAGAAATCCTTGTGGTTTCTTTCCATCTCAAAGGGGTCTAAGGCAGGGGGCCCTTTATCCCCCCTTCCTTTTCATTCTGGACATGGAGGGTTTTAATAATCTTATGCGGACTGCGAGGTTCAAGGGATGGATGAGGGGATTCAAGGTGGACAACTCCAATGTAAATGATCTGGAGATCACTCATTTGCAATATGCAGGTAACACTCTAATTCTTTGTGAGGCATCCAGGGAACAAATGTTATACTTAAGAGCCATTTTCACTATTTTTGAGGCTGTCTATGGATTACACATTAACTGGGACAAGAATTTCATTTACCCAGTAAATGAAATGAGGGATATGGATATTTTAGTTGGGACACTGGGAGGCAAGGTAGGTGTTCTGCCTACAACATACCTAGGCATGCCTCTGGGTGCAAAAAGTAAGCCTAAAGGTATCTGGAATGGTGTTGTAGAAAAATGTGAGAAGCAGCTAGCCAACTGGAAGAGCCAATACTTGTCTAGAGGAGGTAGATTTACATTGATCAATAGTGTTCTTGATGCAATCCCATCCTACATGATGTCATACAGAAGATTGATGCTCTGAGAAGGAACTTCCTCTGGCAAGGCACAGAAGACAAAAAGAAATTCCACCTGATTAAATGGGAAGAGGTCATGAAAAGTAGAAAAGCAGGGGGCATGGGGGTCAGGAATATGAAAAAAAAAAAACATAAGCCCACGGCTTAAATGGCTATGGAAATTTTTGTCAGAAGAAGCAATACTATATAAGGAGGTAATCAGAGCCAAATATGAAATGGAGAACAACTGGATGACAAAGCTGGTTACTATCCCTTATGGATGTGGTATATAGAGATCTATAAGAAATCTGTGGCCAACTCTACTCTCTAGAATCAGCTTCACATGGGCAATGGTAGGAAAGTCCTTTTTTGGGAGGATAAATGGATAGATCAGAGACCATTGAAACTTTTGTTTACAGAATTGTATGCCCTTAGTCGACAGCCAAGGGCTACTATTGAGGAGCTATGGAAAGGACAGGGCTGGAATTTGCAACTCAGATGGAATCTAAATGATTGGGAGCTGGGGGACATTGAAGCCTTCCATAATACAATGGCAGAGTTCAACAACCTAACTGCAAGTGAGGATAAGGCAGTATGGGAGCCTGGTAACAAAGGGGTGTTTAGTGTAAGTATTGCTTACAAGAGCCTTGACTATTTAGAGGTTAGGTCAAACCCATGGCCTTGGAAATTGATTTAGGAAATAAAAATCCCATATAAAGTAAACTGCTTTACATGGTTACTGGCAAGGGAGGTGGTACTAACACAGGAAAGCATGAAGAGAGTTCTAGCTGAGTTCTAGATGCTACATGTGTGAAGAACAGGCAGAGACAGTCAACCATCTTTTTTTACATTGTAAGTGGCTGACAAACTATGGAGAATTTTTTGCAGTCTCACGAAGATCACCTGGGTAAAGCCAAAAAACATAGAACAACTTCTCAATTGTTGGATCTATGTGAGAAATTGCTACAGCAAAGGAGGAGAGATGAACGATTGCCCCAGCTTGTATATAGTGGATTATTTGGAATGAAAGGAACCAAAGGTGTTTTGAGGACAAGAAGAACAACATTCAGAGCTTTAAGATGAACTGCTTAGGCCTTTACTATTTTTGGTGCAAACAAGACATACTAGGACGGGCAGAGGAGCTAATAGATATTTTAGACTATCTATGACAAAAAGCACTAATAGTGTCCATTCAATCTTGTAATAGTTTTTGCTAGGGGGAATACTGTAATGTATTATACTTGTGGATATTTATATAACAGAAATGAAAAGTACCATCCTCCCCCCCAAAAAAAAAGAGACACCAAAAGAAATTGGACCACAAATTTTTTTACACGTGTTTCATTTCTTATCATTTCCTTTCTGCCTCGTCAAATCCTATTCACCTCTGCAGGTTCCGTAGCTTTCTTTTGCCCTTATCCTCATTTGCTTCAGAGGCAAAAGTTGAGCACAATCACTATACTAGTGTCTTCCTTGCATCTCCTCTTGGAAGTTGAAATATGAATAGGTAGGGCTGATCATGGTTATAATTAAAAAATCAAACCGAACCGACTTAGAGCAAGGAGGATATTTTCTTTTCCTTTGCCCTTTGTGAAATAGTTTGAAATAATTATCTAATGTGTAAACCTTGGAGCAAAGGTAAAGTTGTCTCAATGTGAAAGCAACTTGGAGCTGTGGAAGCAACCACTAACGCTTGAATTAGGACATGCTAGCTGCATCAAGGGGTGCGATCGTTCGCTGGACCCTGCTTACGCGGGATGTATTGTGCACTGAGCTGTCTTGCCATTAATTAATGATTTGATTGGAAAACGATGATGTCACTGTATTCAAACTCTGAGAGATAAATTTTTGACGTAATCCTAGCTGAGATAGAGTGCTGGGTGCTGCACTCAGTTGTAGTAAATTGCTTGAAGGAAATAATAGTTATTTCACGTAATGTAGTCGCTTATCTTAGGGTCCAATTGACTTTTGTTATTAATTTGGTGTGCAAAAAGAGTTCGCTGAATATGCTGCTGAAGTGCAAGATACCAGTGGAAGAGAAAGGAATTTCAAAAATTAAATTGCATATTATATATTCTTTGTATGTGATTATGTTTATAAATAGTTTGTTCGTCACTGAAGTGGATGAACTACAATGGCTAAAGGTTGAACCCATCTCGAGACACCTAAAGTTGACACCAATAGTTGCAATTGTTAATCAAAATATGCACATACATAGAATATCTATGTACAGTGGCGGATCCAGGATTTTCATTTAGGGGGTTTGGAAAAAAGTATGCATGCTAATAGTGTTGACTTAATGGGTCGGTTTATATACAGATGGGTCGGATCATATATGAGAGCTTAAATTCAACAATTTTATCTAAGTTAAATATTTTTATTAAAAAATATTTCCATTCTAAAAGAAAAATATTTTTATTGAAAATTTTATTAAATATATAATACTAATATTTACTTGGAAATCAATTTTTTGATTGAAATATTAGTATATTACTACATATTAATTTAATGACTTAAAAGAAACCCATAAAAGGTTCACAAAGTCTTATCCCCTGAAAAAAGAAAAGTTTGACAGATTAATTTAAAAAACAAAAAATGAGAAAGATCAGGTCTAAAGCAAAAATAACAATGAAAATCCATCCATAGAGATTCGATCTTAGTTATTATGGGTAGATCTTAATCCCCTTAATTGTTGCACTGTGTATTAGTGTTGTGTTGAGGGGGTTCAATATTTGATATATATATATATGCTCAAATCTTTTTGGCAAACTTGATCCTATATATACAATATAATTTTCGAAGTGAGGGGGTTTTGATGAACCCCTTCGTCCCCATGTAGGTCCACCCCTTTCTATACATAGATATTATGCATCTATTTTAATGTCGTTAGTTACGGTGGGCAAGCTACAAGTTTTTCATTTATCCTCGATTCTAGTAAGATGTCTAATTATCATGATAAATGCATAAATTGGCTTTCCCCTCCCGTTTGAACTTAATAATTTACCCAAAGGTGAATTTATTATTCTCTGAGTGGTATGAACACTAAGGGGGGAAATAAACTTTTTTTGTCATATATATTTATACATGCTGAGATACTTGGTGTGTTTGATTAAGAATGTTTAATTACCTACTACAACAACAACAACATACTCAGTGAAATCCCACAAGTGGGGTCTGGGGAGTATAATAACCTATTGAGGCTAAAATTATTTTGTTTAATACCTTTTTTATTTTCTTTTTGAATTGTTTCCCTTTTTTAATTTCTTTTTTGCTCTTATGGATAAATAAATAAAGGAGCATTTTTATTTTTTTTGCAAAGAAATAAAGAGATTACGGTGTAAATCATTAATATTTTACATTTTGATCTGTTTTTTGGGCCACGTTAGAGGTGCTTAGCAACACATGTTTAATCTGTTTTAAAAACTGTGCCAGTTGTGTCTGATAGGCACCATTTGGACTGAGTTCAGATGTTCAATAAGAACAAGGCTAAATTCAAGTAATCAACCTCCTTGAAAGTGTTGCTGTATATAAATAAAATAAATATCAATTTCTCCAGGGCCAATTCAAAGTCAGCTAAAACAAAATTTAAAATCTAAGACTACTATTTATCGAGACACCCCTTAGAAATTAAATGAAACACTTTCAGAAAATGAAAAATATTTGCAAAACCAATCCGTTAGAAATGCTTGGGATGTAGACGTTGTAATTAGTGTCTTTTGGTATTTGCAGACATTGGATGAGTTGCCACTTGAAGCTGAAACAGTTGAAAGAGGCTACAGCATAGGTACTGACCCAACAGGCCTACCAAAGATTCATGGTCTTCCAACATCATCTCTGTATAATTCCAGTGGCTCAACTGATTCATACACTGCTGCTCCTAAAAACCCAAGATCACGCAAATCATCCCATTCTGGTGAACTACAGTCACCAGTGTATGCTGGTGCAGATTCAAATGGTGGTGGGCGTAATTCTCTTGGTCTTTATCCAACAGTTGATATGTAGGAGATTTATCAAATGCTTTGGGCTGCTAGGTATTTGGAATCTCAGCTGATCTGGTGCAGTGAAGAGCCATTATATATTTGATTTGTTCAGCCACAATGAAGATGATGTATGACGATTGTTTCACTCTCCCCAATATTCTTTATTTCTATTGTTCAATTAGAACGGTTTTGAAGCTATGCAAGGAATAATAAGAAGTCAGTTATCTTCAGCCGGCTGCAGCTAATATCTTTGTTTTGTTTTGATAATAGCAAGTGTAACCGGCTGGTCTATTAAATAGTCCCCATTTGCATCCAAGTTTCCCAAGGAGAGAGGGAAATGACAGTATTTGTAACTTCGACAATGAGCTTGTAGCACTGTATAGTTTGCCCTTATTTAGGAAAACACCGACTCTTTATTTTCAGTTCCGGGGATTTATTATAACCCCCAAGTATGAGATATTCTTTAAAATGATGTAATTCGAAAGCGACAAATGAGCTTTGAAGTCTTCTTGTTATGTCTTAATGAGGTTATCTTTTTAATTCATTGAGACTTTCGAAGGTGCAATGTATCAGTCATCTTTCGCATTTACTAATGTTCACATAGTTTGTTGGTCACTGAAGTGGTCTGATTACAATGTTGGAATTTACATGCATGAAATGATTTTGTCCTTCCTGATTGTTGCTTCGAGTCACATTTGATCAGTTCATGGGGTTAATTTTAAAATTTTATTATGAAGTTCCATGAATTTGAGGGTTTTTGAGTTATAAAAGTTTTAAATTAAAAAAGTGATTTTTGCTATCAATTATAGTTATGAATAGTGCTGATAAAATTAACCCACATTTTGGTAACTCTTCCAATCCGTTCATAATTTTGTAGTTTGGCCGAGTGATTTTTTTTTCATAGGTAAAATATGGGTTTAAATCCATATTCAATCCATAGAAATATGAGTATTCATGGGTAAAATGGTAAACTATGATTTAATCAAATGAGTTAAGTTAGAGCTTTTTCTCACTCAAAATTCATTATGTTTTCTAATTTTTTAATGTCTTGTTGACTTAAATATTTTGAAAATATAAACTAAAATAAACTTATTTTCTTCAAATTTAAGAAAAATAATTTACCTCTAAAAAGTAAGAAAATATTTGTCAAAACTCTCCTCCAATTGTAAATTACAATTTTTTTCGTACTCCACTCAATACCATGATCTCTCCACAAGCCCTCAACCCCCCACCCTTCCACCCCAAAGAAAATCAATTTTTCTATAAAATCTTTTTTCTTTATAAAAATTTCAAATTTTATCAAGTTGTAAATCCGGTTGAAAAACTTGCTACGATTAGAAAAACCCAATAGAATGAACCATTACAAATTAAAGTCATAACTTACAAACATGAAATCAATATGAGAAAAATTGAAAGTTGAATTTTAATAAAATTCAAACTTTAAAAATATCTTCTTTTATCCACTCCAACACTTGATCCCCTCTCAGTTCGAGTGTCAGGATTGGATTTCGAGTCGAAAGTTGTACGACCGCTTTCTTGGAACTAATTGATAGCCACTTAGTTTTCTGTAGAACAAGCGGGCGATATGCAACATCAATCAAGGTAAAAGGGTAGTCACGGCCTGTGCTATAATGCACAGAAGTCCTCCACCCCACCAAAAAGTAAAGAACCCGTGGTGCTTGCTTGTGACACATAAGGCTTGCTTTTCGTGATTACTATGAAATAGATGGCGGACTTAACTTTCACAACAATCGGAATTGACCTCCTTTGTCTGTGAATTAAAGAAAGGAGGAGCGGAAAACCACTTGACTGTAAGGAGAGGGATAATGTAGTGTATTTCTCGAACGAAACTGTCACGCCCCAAGTCCCGTTAGGGAGGACCGACACCCGTTGCCGATAAGGCTCGGGAGAACCAACCTGTACCTATGCGCTTACTATACGTATTATGGGGGGTTTCAACCTTTAACATGCCTTAAAGCAGA
>JAPFFP010000008.1:13824961-13837161 GCA_026153255.1 Solanum medicagineum | reverse complement strand
TTACAACGAACAAATACATAAAAAAAAAAAATGAAACCCAATTCAAAAGGTTAAGAAAATAAAAAAGAAAAAGAAAAAAAAAAGAAAAAGAGAAACATTTAAAAAGAGAGAAAAGAAAAAGTATAAACACTTAAAGAAGGAGAAAAAAAGAGAAGTTTCGAAAAATGAGAAAGAAAAAAATGAAAAGAAAAGGGAAAAAAGAAAAGGAAAAAAAAACACGAAAAAGCAAAAAAATGAGAGAGAAGCAAAGAGAAGAGAAGAAAATAATCTTCTTTTAAAAAAAATACAGAAAGAGAAAAATGAGTATTCGAACTTCTAAGTATAACCTCCATTTAAAATATAATTGAAAAGTAGTCACCTTTTAATGCAAAAATAAAATTTGAACCAAAACATCAGCAAAAAAACTCCAGTATCGTATGCTATTGTTGGAAAACTTGTCCTTGGTGTGAAACAATAGTGTTACAAACTTTTTACATGTGAATCTCCAAGACACCCTGATGTAGTTCAAAAACTAACTTCATCCAATATGATGTAGGTTCAAACTTTAACATGAAAAAACTTGAGCACACTGCCAGTTCAAAAACTCCATCAAGTATAATGGAGTTTTGAATTTTTACAAGTAAAACTCCAGTCTCCTGCACACACTATGACGTTGTTCTATAATTTATCTAGCTTGTATTTAAAAGTTTGCTATGTATGATTATGAACTAATACGTCGCACTAAATAACACAAGTGTAATGGAGTTCCCTACTATTTCTAAATTTTTAATTAATACACAATACTGAATGATTTCAGAAAAACAACCAAGTTATTACATAAAATATGAGTAAATTTTAGAACAAAGCTAAAACAATATAGTAAAAATGAGAGCTTCTCAATAGACTGTCAGATGAGAAAAGAAAGTGGTGAAGGACGAGAAAAATATAGATAGATAAAGTGAGATTTGTGAAGTTGATGCTGATGAAGATTATTCAGAATTGAAATAACAGTGTTTGCCCTGAAACCAGAACTTTACACTAGGTATGTTTCAAATAATTGAATCACTTCACTGTGGTTGTTGGCAGTCTTCCATTATATTTCTAGATATATTTTTTTCTTCCTAATTTTAGTAAGATTCTCTTCAGAATGATTTGAAAATAACAGGTAGAGCATGGGTGTCTAAATCAAGAAGACGACAAGGGGTATGGGCTAGAATAGCCAAACTTGGAGCCTATCATATTATATCACTGTTTGAATAAGAAATTGATAAAAATCAATTTTCATCTTTATTCTTTGAATAGCCCCATAACTTTTCTTGTTTTCAGATGAAACTATAAGCAAAATCTAACTGAATTTACCTTCTTTTTGGATTGGTAAATAAAAGTTTAAAACCTAGCTAATACCAATCCCCATACACTTGATTATGTACATATATCACTAAGAAATCTTAGCATGCTCGTGTCTCATCCTTAGTCAAACATCAATAATGCAACTATCAAAGACTGGAATCTAGAAAAAGTACTCAATGGAGAAATAGACCTAAATAGGATGCCTCCCAATGCAAGGTTTTCCTCCTCTTTTTTTTTTTTAAAGCAGTCTCAAGCCAGGACCTCAGGTAGCAGCAGAACCAGCTGAACACTAAGTTTGTTGAGAGATCTCATCTGTATCACTTTCCACACCATAACTTTTTGAGTTAGCTGGAAATGCAATCTCCATATCGTCATCCTCAAACAGTTCTCCATTTTTTAAAGCGTCGGATGGATGGCTCTCGCCATCATCGGATGACTGATCAGCTGCAGCCAAACTGTAACTTCTATCCCTTACATTGTCAGTTGAGAGAGTGGCGCCTTCATCAGATGACTGATCCGCTGCAGCCAAACTGTAACTTAAATCCCGTAGATCCTGTGTTGTGTCAGTTGACGGTGTGGCACCATCATTGCATGACTGATCAGCTGCAGCCAAAATGTAGCATCTGTTCCTTAGATCTGTGGAGCCATCATCGGGTGACTGATCAGCTGCAGCCAAACTGTAACTTCTGTCCGTTAGATCCTGTGTTGTGTCAGTTGACAGAATGGTGCCATCATCCGATGACTGATCGGCTGCAGCCAAACTGTAACTTTTATTACTAAAATCCTGTGTTGTGTCTGTTGACAGCGTGGCACCACTATCAGATGATTGATCAGCTGCAACCAAACTGTAACTTCTATCCCTGGCGCTATCCTTGGATGACGGATAAGCTGCAGCCAAACTGTAACTTTTATCCCTTAGATCCTGTGTTGTGTCAGTTAACTGCATGGCACCACCATCAGCTGACTGATCAGCTGCAGTCAAACTATAACTTCTATCTTTAAGATCCTGTGGTGTGTCAGTTGACAGCGTGGATACCCCATTCTGGACAAAGTCTGCAGCTCTTACCTAATAAAGATGTTTTCGAACTTCATTAATAGCCACATTCATCCAGCTTAAGCATATGAAAATAATCAGCAAAACAAAAAGAATTTATAGCAGCTCGGGGAATCGTAAGCATAATCAATGGAAACAAATAAGCTCATGTTTCAACTCCTTCAACTGTGAAGCCAGCTGAAGCCTTTTACTTTAACAAACTCTAGTGTATCTGTCCCATTTAACACGGCCAAATGTGGATGCTTAGGAAAATAGACAAATTAGAACTTGTTTTGGACATTGATACTAATATGGTATAGGTTTAGAAACAATTAAAAGATATACACTATAGGAGACATGTAGCATATAAAAATTTCTGCAAATACATACATGAAATGGTGGTAAAGTTAAAGTTAGAGAAGGTGGACGTGCTAGAGGAGTTAAAAGACTATCATCTTTAGAAACCACTAAGTTTAGAGTGCCTTCTCTATTGAGCAAAAATCAAATTTTGAGCCTTAAACCTGCTGGGACAGATATCTGGAATTAATTAATCAGCCATCATTCTCATTTGCAATTTCAGAAAGAACAAAGAGATGAAAAGGGAAGAGCTCAAGCTAGTGACCCCTTTTCAGTGAAAGTTCAACCAACACATTTGCTCTCTCAATTTGTGTTGAACTAACATTTTGGGAATAGTTTCTTTGAAACTAAGATCTGAATTTGCTTGGATTAGACTGCTTTTAAAGAATAACCTATTAGAAAACTAAATTTGAGCTGGTTTTGCAAAAAGTGGTATGATATCCTAAACCAAACAATATAATTAAACATTATTTATAGACAGAAAGAACTTCAGGAAAAAGATTAGGAGTATATTTATTTCCTTTACTCTTTGGTATTTTGATTCTTAAAATTGCATCAAAACTATAGTTCTGATGCTTACAGGAAATAACTTGTAGTTTTACTTCAATTTCCTCATAAAGGATTTTTAAGAATCAAGTTTATATTTTGAAGTTGACTTGCAAGGGCAAAATTTCTATATGCTTAAAATTTTACTTGGCATATTTTGTGTCTTTTGTACGAAGGAAAATATTTTTCCATGGATAATGTTCTGGGATAACATATACAATAAACTAATTAATTTACAACAGATATAGCCATGTTTATTGACATCAAAAATAGCGAAAAATCATAGAAAATATAATGTGGCTATACAATATAGCTTGCCAAAAATCACAGAATGTATACACTGACAATACATTATAACAACAACAACATACCCAATGGAATCCCACAAGTGGAGTTTGGGGCAGGGGCGGATCTAGGTGGATCTCAGGGGTTCAACCGACCACTTCATCAAAAAATTACACTATCAAGGTCAAATTATAATTCTATGGGTATATATATTAAAAATGAACACCCTCAACACAAGTGAGAAGTTTAGCTCAGTGGATAAAGGGTTCAAAAATTGCTTCAATGTCATGGGTTCTAATCCTTTATGAAATGATTTTTTTCCCTTTATAATGCTTTAGGTAAGACTTAGTTGGGCTCAACTTTTGGGCTTGGATCTTCTTCTCTTCTTTCATTATTTTTCTTTTTTATGCCTTTTTTTTCTAATTTGTCTTTGTTTAAATTTATTAGACACAATTTTTTATTCTTTTTATATCTATTATTCTTTTATTTCAACGTAACTCTTTTTTCATGTACTAACTTGAGTAAGCTCTTTAAAAAATGATAAATTAAATTAAACTTGAAATTGAGATAGAAATGTAATTTTTTTTTTTAAAAAAAATAATAAGATAAATTAGATGTAGTTGAATGGAGAAATATAAAAATCGTCAATATCCTTTTAACGATATCAATTTAATAGAATTCAGGGATTTTTTTTCCAATTCTATATTAGAGATGGAAACTAACCTTATTTGATTTATTCGTCATTTGTCTTTTTTGCTGATGATGATAAACTAGTAAATTGAACTACTAAAAAAAAATTGACGATCATTTATTTATCTTCTGAATATGCATTATAATATTAATAACTCCGTTCTTATGCATTTTTAGAGAATCTTGACGATTTTCATAGTAACATGTGATTGAATGGATGCTAATTTAAATTTTTTAAGAAACTGCAAAATAAAGTAAAACATAACAAAACAAAAGTATAAAAAGTACAAAAAGTTTTAAAAATGCTCGATGGAGCAGGGTAGAAGTAAGAAGCAATGCTTAATGCAATATAATAATATAAGTTAAATCTAGCGGTTGAAGGTAAATATTTTTTATCCCCGTTTCGCTCCCTTTTCATCATTTAGTTTTCACGTATTTTAGGAATTAACTTATGTAATACAACCAAACAAACAACATACTCAATGGATCTGGGGAAGGTAGAATGTACGCTGACTTTACCACTACCTCACAAAAGTAGAGAGGTTGTTTCCTAGGAACCCTCGTCCCAAAAACCTATAACCAGAATAAACTAGATATGGAAAAAAGAAAAAGAAGAAAAGGAAACAGAAAGACAACTAATAACGACAAGCATATGATAGTGTGTAAATGCGATAAAATTAACATATATAATATGGATAATGACACCAGAATATAAAGACACGACTAATTCCTATTACCCTACTATACCCCAATCAACATAATCGTATTAAACCTGTTAGCCTGTTACTCTAATTCGCGACCTCCACTCCTTTCTAAGGTCATGCCCTCGATGAGATCAAGTTTCATCATATCTTGTCTGATCACCTCCCCCCAATACTTCTTCGGTCTATCCCTACTCCTTCGTGTAACTCCTAAATCCAACCTCTCGCACCTCCTAACAGGAGCGTTGGTATTTCTTCTCTGCACATGTCCAAACCATCGCAGTCTCGCTTTCCTCATCTTGTCAGGCACAGGGGCCACCTCTAGCTTCTCCCGAATGGTCTCACTCCAAATCTTATCACTCTTGGTATGTCCACACATCCATCTCAACATCCTCATCTCTGTGACCTGCATCTTTCGAACATGTGAGTTTTGATTGGTCAACACTCCACCTCATCCAACAAAGACGATCTAACCACCATTCTGTAAAACATACCTTTGAGTTTAGGTGGTATCTTTTCATCACATAATACTCTAGAGGCAAGCCTTCATTTCGTCCATACTGCCCCAATACGATATGAGATATCATCGTCGATATCGCCACCACTCTGGATGATAGACCCAAGATATTTAAAGTTTTCTCTCTTGGGAATAGGTTGAGTGGTGAGCCTCACATCAACATATCTTTGTTCTCGATATCTTTAATGTATTTACTCATATAAACCAATGAAATACTATGGTTGCTTATGCAAAAAGCATGCCGAGTAGGATACTATGCTTACCGAATACCACCTAAACTTCTTCTTTATACATTGAACCTCCTTAGCAAAAATTCTAGCTCCGCCACTGGTCTGGGGAGGGTAAAATGTACGCAAACCTTACCACAACCTCATAGAGATAGAGAGACTATTTCCGAAAGACCCTCATCTCAAAAATATCATCCCCAAAAGCAAAAAACTACTAGATTTATAACAAAACTAGAGTGGAAAGCAAAACATAATTCATAAAGATATAAAAATAACAAAATAAATGACGGACAATAACAACACATTATATAATGACACGACTATCTCTACTAACCTACTATACCCCAAAGCCAGACATCATCCTACCCCTACTAACCGTCGTACCTTCTACCCTAATATGCGACCTTCACTCCTTTCTATCTAAGGTTATGTTCTCAGTAATACGAAGTTGTGTTATATCCTGTCTAATCACCTCCCCCCAATACTTTTTCAGTCTACCTCTACCCCTTTATGTAACCCTTGAATCCACTCTCTCCCACCTCCTAACAAGAACATCAGCACCTCTTCTTTATATGCTTAAACCATTGCAGTCTCGCTTCCCTCATTTTGTCTTCCACAAAGGCCACCCCTAACTTTTCCCGAATGATCTCATTCCTGATCTTATCCCCCATAGTATGTCCATATATCCATCTCAGCATCCTCATCTCCGCGACATGCATCTTCTCAACATGTGAGTTTTTGATTGTCCAGCATTCTACCCAGTATAGCAAAGACAATCTAACTATCATTCTATAAAACTTACACGGGTGCCCTCCAAATATAATGGTCTTGATTTTTTGCCCTCCATAAGAGAAGTTTTACAAAAATATCCTTCACTTTAAGTTGAATCAAAGTACATATTTTTTCGAGAAAAGACATAAAGTCACCATTGAAGATGTCTCGATTTTTCAAGAAGACACCTTAACTTTGCAGGTGTCCTATTACCCCATAAAGCTATCTAAATTCAAAATAAATACGCACTTTTAACCAATTTCTCATGCAAGTTGTGTTGTCACATAACAAAGGCGCGTGAAGGAGTCTTAAAACACTCTTGAACCAACATAAAAATGACACATGACACTTTTAATTTCATTTATTTTGTAAAAGACATATGAACCCTTTTTAAAATAATTAGCTTTTATTTTTCCAATTTTTTATTCCATCTTCCCTACCACAATTACCATACCTGTATTTTATATTGTAGTCTTCTTGGCATTCTATCACGTCCTCCTTCATTTTTTTCTTTATTTTTTTTCCTTTTTGGTCATTATTTAAAAACGATGCTACTGTTTCTTTGTTCTTCTTCTTATTCTTTTTAAAATCCTGTTTACTAACTTTTTTCCTCCTAAAAACAAAAATTGGGAGTAGTGAAATTATGATATACTCGACTGCGGTAAGGAATTGAAGAAAGTGATTATTCAAATATGAGATTTTGATTGAATAGTTAAAAAAAATTGATTTGGTGGTATATTGTGTATTTAGATTTTCATTATTTGATTGTTATAATTTTCACAATTAATTGGTGGTAATTTGAGAAATAACTGATGGTGCTAGAATTAATGGCGATACAACAACATTGATGGTTGTTGCATCGAAGATGTAGGAGGTGGTGAGGAACAGAAGATCAGGGAAGAAGGGAAGAAGAAAGGGAGAAAAGAAAAAAGAAAAAGAAAAGAAAGGGTGAAAAGAAAAAAGAAAAAGAAAAGAAAAGAAAAAGGAAGAACAAAAAAAGAAAAAACAATCATATAACAACATACCCAGTGAAATCCCACAAGTGAGGTCTAGGGAGGGTAATATGTAGAAATAAAGATAATTGAAATTACTTTAACACGTGGTGAAATATTATTGGTGCATGATTTGCAACTATTTTCATGAAAATATAACTTGTGTGAAAATGGGTTAGAAGTGTGTATTTCATTTGAATTTAGATAATTTTGCGGGGTGATAGGACCCCGCAAAGTAAAGGTGTCTTTTTGAAAAATCGGAATAACTTCAGTGGTGACTTTATGTCTTTTATCTATTTTTTCCTCTACACCTTAAATATCTTTTAAACAACTCTCCTCACTCAATTGCCTCTCAACTTTTTTTTTCCATTTTTCTCTTTCTTTATTTTTCCTTTTATTTATTATTTTTTTCTTTCGCTTTTGTTTCTTTTTCTTTTTTCCTTTTCTATTATTTTTTCTTTTCTCTTTTTTTATTTTCATTTTCTTTTTTTCTCTTCTTTTATTTTTCACCTTTTTTTCATCTATCTATCTATCTATCAATATAAAATCATTGAGTTGTGTTTTGCTTTTTAAGGCAAAAGTACTGTGTTCTCCATAAGTTTGACTTAGTGAAAATGGTAGAAATTGTTGTCCATTAACTGCAACTTATTATTTGAAACTCCTTGGGCTAAATCTTGCCTCTAAGGCAAGCATTATAAAACATCTCATAAATCAAGACACAATGAGATAGTATCAAGTTTTACCCATAGGGAGTAACTTGTTATTTTGAGATTCTTGGTCTAAATCTTGCCTCTAAGGCAAGAAGGAGTTCTAAAGCATCTCATAGTTAGAAATAGTGAAATAGTATAAATTATTGTCCGTAAGACATTTTTTTAAACCCCTGAGCTATGTTCTACCTCTAAGGAAAAAGTTAATGTGTTTCCAATAAGTTAGACTTAATAAAAATGGTGTAAAATGTTGCCCATGAAGAGCAACTTGTTCTTTGAAATTTTTGGGCTAAGTCTTGCCTCTAAGACAAGAGTTATAGAGCATCTAATAAATCAATACATAATGTAGTACTGTCAAGTTCAGGGCAATAGTTTATATAGTATCTCATAAATCAAAACATAACGTATTATTGTAAAGTCTTGCCTATGGGGCTTAACTTGTTGTTTGGAAATCTTTAGGTGAATAGGTAAGAGTTATAGAGCACATAACCAAGAAACAATGTAGTAGTGTCAGTTGCCCATGGGCCGTAACTTGTGAAGATCTTGGTCTAAGTCTTACCTCTACGGCAGGAGTTATAGAGCACCTCATAAGGGAGACATAGAGAGATAGTGTAATCTATTGCCCATGAGGCACATATATATATATATATATATATATATATATATATATATATATATATATATATATTTTAACTCTTGAGCTATATTCTGCGTTTAAGGCAAAGTTAATGTGTTCCACACAAGTTTCACTTGATAAAAATGGTGTAAAATGTTGTCTATGTGAGGCACAACTTGTTCTTTGAAATCTTTGGGCTAAGTCTTGCCTCTAAGGCAAGAGTTATAGAGCATCTAATAAATCAATACATAATGTGATAATGTCAGCTCTTGCCCACGGAGTGTAACTTATTATTTTGAAGTCTCTGGACTAACAACTATATCATAAATTAAAACACAATGTGATGTTGTCAGATCTTATCCATGGGACTTAACTCGTCGTTTGAAGTCCTTAGTGTTAGCATCTAATGAATTTTGATAATGTGTTTGTAGGAATACTCAAAAAGGAAAAAGGGACACCACATCAAGATAGCCTAAAAGGAGATGCTCAAGGAACGACAACTCAAAAAGGAAGGATATAAAAGACAGTCCAACTTTTGGCTCAAGACCCGAACTCAAGAACGAAAGAAGATCAATCAGCCTCAATAAGAAAGAAAGCCGATTAGAATCGCAATTCTAAGTATCAAAGAGGGAAGCTTCAGATTGTCCAATATCAACCAATATCAAGAAAATAGTTGTACCAACTCATGGCAGTTCCTCAATCAAGGAATCCTACAAATCCTTACCTGAAAAAAATTCCCTTGAGGTTCTTCTAGAAGAGCTCCAATGGCTACTTCTCAAAAGCCGATATATATATATACACACACACACCTCCTCGCCTTAATGAGAAATAGATACACTTTGCTTGAAACTAGAACAAAGATTGTCTTTCTGCTTACAAAAACATTGTACTCCTAGAGTGAACATTTGTTAAAGAGAAGAGAAAGAGAATACTCTAAAATAGTTTATACAGGTAGAGGTGTGTCAAGTGGAAAACTGATCTGCGTATCAGTGTAAACAAGTGAAAGTACTATAAAATTCCCTTATCCTTATCAAAGCTCTAAAGGAAACCCTTGTAACCCAAGGGGACTGGATAAGCACCACTCTGGTGATCCGAACCAATATAAAAACTCTTGTCTCCTTTTTATTTCTTGTTATCTTTGTTATTATTATTACTTGTGAACTAACCTACAGGTGAGTCTTGAGATAGTCGACTAGAGAAATTTCAGTTAGCCCCCCCCCCCCAAAACACAATTATCGCTTAGGATAAGAGATGAGTTATAAGGCATATGATAAATCAAGAAATAATGTAGTAGTGTCAAGTCTTGCCCACTGGCATAATTTGTGAAGTTCTTGGTCTAAGTCTTGCCTTTAAGGCAAGAGTTATAGGGTATCTCATAAACGAAAAAAAAAAGAAAAAAAGAGAAAGAACATTAAAACAATATAAAAAAAACAAAGAAAAAAATGATAAACAAGACACAAAGGAAAAAAGGATAGATAGAAAAGACAAAAAAGGAAATATTAACTTTTTAGTTTCAATTAGTTATCTAAATACAAACTTTATTACCACCAAAGGATGTTGTGCAGTGGAACTCATCGAAGAGATTGCTCCTCCCTTACAGATATCTCAGGTTCGAGCCCTGGATATGGAAAAATCCTTGGTAGAGAGTGCTTCCCCATTTAATCCAAAATAGTCAAGCTCCAACGTGGGTACCGGACACCGGGTAGGAAATTTTAAAAAATACAAACTTTCTTTATTTTTTTAGATTTGGAGGGCAATTGTCCATGGAACTTCCATTAAATGAATGAAGGCTATTTTTTGCAAGACTTTTCTTATGGAGGACAAAATATCAAGACCAACCCTTATTGGGTGTGCACTTAACCCGTATAGATGACTTATACATAAGGTATACACTAAATATACATTATGATACACTCAAAAATTAAATATAGCTTGACTATATGTGAAATATACGCTAACTATACATACCTATACAACGAACGATCACCTGTTTTTTTTTTTGGCAATTACTTTGTCAAATGGCTACCTATTGTAATTATCCCTAATGTTTTCCTAGAAATATTTGTTGGGAAATAAGTAGGGTCTTATTTTCTAGTGTCCGATAAAGAAGCAAAAGAATATTTATCCCAAAATTTATGTTATTTTAGCAAAACTTATATGGGCACGAAGGAGTAGAAAGTGGGGGTTTGGGTGGTGGTGGGTGGGATGGTCAAGGGATGGAGATTGCAGACATTTGCTGGGCGGGGAGGACGCAATGAAGAATGTCATTTATATTACTTGTTTTCCCTACTTTCATTAGAAAAGTCATTTTCCTCATTTTTAAGGAGCTTGTTTTTCTAGAGGAAGTGTTTCCAAAACATTTTGACCAACCAAACATGAGAAAGTTGAAAAACATTATTTGGAAAATGTTTTCCTTGATACCAAACACACTCTGCATCTTGTTTTGTTTTTGAGTTTCTACAAAAGGGTTCGTGCAGAGAGATCGCTATAAATACTTGTTAAGTAAGAGAATATAAACGGTTAAACTTCACCATGGGGGTAGAGTTTTATTGCGATAACCTGGGATATTGGATGCTTGGATACTAAGGAATATTGCACCTTCGAATCACTAACAGGCTGAACTGCTGGTTCACTTCTACCGGCCTCAGACTAGCCCATCAGCAGAACCTTACCCCTCTCCAATAAATCTTGATGCACACGTTCATCACTAGCATAATGTCTCAACATATAGCTCATTCATCACTTTTAAACAATTGCAGCTACTTGCACAGACTGCTGGTTCCTTGATGGAGCATGTCTACAGAAAATAAAATTGGGTAGCAGACAAGCTGGAAGAATATGGATGTGAAGAGGTCAACGACAACTCCATCATTGTGTTTGAAGACCCTAGACCTTTTGTCAAGGACACACTGCAGGACGAATCAACGGGAAAGAATATCTTCATCAAGGAATAGCCAACCCCAACCTTTTCCCCCTTGTAACGACTTTTCACAAAGTCGCCCCTCCCATATCCCTTTTTGTATGGACTTGCATACGAGTCCCCCCTTTTTGTATCACAAAACACTCCATGTACTTTTGGTATTTTATTAATATAATCATTTGGCTTGGATCAAAAAAAAAAGTAGGCTGATACACTCAAAATATTTCAGAACATGAAAACCTAGTTCACCTCACCCAAAAGTCAACTAGTGGTAGACCATCAATACTGGAAGGAATAGATGGCAAACTTAATGTTCCAACACTTGTAAATTCATAATTAATATTTATTCAATCATGTGGATATAAAGCATATATATGTATTCTTTAACGATTGGTACCTGCAATGGCTTCATAACTTTAGACACTTGATCATCAGATTTATCAACAACCTCTTGCGCTTGCAGCTCCATAGAATCTCGAATAAGTTGACTTAGAAAAGTTACATCATCA
>JAPFFP010000008.1:13791483-13807456 GCA_026153255.1 Solanum medicagineum | reverse complement strand
AGCCCGAGGACGTAGGCACCACTTGCCGAACCTCGTAAATCATTTGTGTTCTTTTTTCTTTATTTTTCTCTACAGTACTCTTCTACGGGCCGTAGACGGTCACCAGTAGATGAGATTAAAAAGAATTTAGAAAGATGACCTTGGACAAGGCAAAGGGTGGTCTACGGGTCTTAATAAGGGTTTTCTGGATTGGAGAGATGGCTTCGTGGTTCCTATTCAACGTTATTCTCAGGGGTATTTAGTCTTTGCCCATCCTTTTAAATTTTATACTATGTTATTTTGGGTAATTTTAAGTGCGATTAGGGGTTCCTATTAGTCTAATCCCTCAAGTCCCAACAAAATTAGAAAAATTCTCTTTCTAGATTCTTCTCCCAAGGCAAGGTCAAGGTCAAGTTGGTTCTTCAAGTCAAGCTCCTTTTTCAATATTTCAAGCAAAAATTTCATTTGAGGTATGTGGAATTTCATCCCTGGAGTCCAATTTAAACTAGATTTCATAAGTTTTGATCATGATTCAAGTTAGGGTTTCAATGATTTCTTAAGGATTCTATTTAATTGCATTAAATTCTTATAAATTGATCTTCTAACGCATGACTTCGGCAAAAATTAATGATTTTGAAGATGAATTTCATAAACACATACCATGCAAGTACTTTATGATTATGAATTCAACCATGTTGGCATGCATCAACTATGATTTTAAGTGAACTATGAATTTAAGATGCTTTTAAGCAAATATCACTATGATTTCATGAAAATTAGACTTGCTTCCGAGTAAAGCATTTTCATAATGATCTTACAAGATTAGCCTATTTTTGATTGAACTAACCTTCACATGATATTATGATTTGATTACTTCTGATTGAAGTGATACTTAATATGATATCATGATTTGGGATTGAAGTCTTCTCACCATTGACTTGAAACTTTCGATTAAGTGTCTGAAACAAGCTTGTTACGAGATAGTGACATGATCTAGGAGCTATTCTTATGAGTTGAGACTCTCATGATAATATGGGTATTACTAGATTCTTACTCTTCTTTTAAAAGCTACAAATTATGATCTATGGATGACTATTCTTGTTGAGAGCATTACATAGCACCGAGTTATACTAGCGGCGATTACCCGGATCCTAGAACTACATGCCATCGTAGGATATCTTGATTGGACAAGAAATATTTTCAAAAGAAATATTTTCAAACATGTGCGACCTAGTATCAATAATTACAGTTATCTCAGTTGCTAAATTATCAGTTTCATACAATATTTTACATGGTTATTAAATTATCAGTTTTCACACTTAACATGTTATTGCATATCGTCAATACTCAATACGTTCCACATTACTGACCACACACCTCTTTTGCCTATATTGTCTTCTAATATGGGCTGAGATGCTTCCCACAAAGCTCGCAATTAGTATTGGATCCGATCAACATTGCTAGCTTGAGTGAGTCCTCATGTTCCAAGGACATGCTGCTTATCTTATTTCTCGAACTCAGTTTTATATTCAGACTTCAAGTTAGCTAAGGCCTGTCCTAGTAGCTCATCTATGTTGAGTAGAGGCTTTCAAACTTATGGTTGATGTTCAGTTCATATTGTTTGTTTCAGACTTATTCTTCTATATCATGATGGTGTTTAGACTATCTACGCGTTATTTTCCACTTAGTTATGCTTCCTCTTATTCAGTATGCTTATGTATGCCATGTAGTTAGCTCGGGATCCTTCGAGATTCTAAGTATCGTGTCACTACTCGGGGGTAGCTTTGGGTTGTGACAAATTTGTTATGAAAGCACCATGGTTTACATGTCCTAGGGTGTGAAAGTCACTTCAAATAGTCTTATTCATGGGTGTGAAGCGTGCCACATCTATGAGTAGGAGGTCCGAGGCGCTTAGGAAATATCTCACTTCTTTCACAATCTTATGTCGTGCGATAGAGCAGAACTCTATAAAGCTTCTTTCTAATCCATGTTCTATGCATTTCAGCATCATGCATCCAAGCTCCGGTGCGAAGAGAAGAGAATGCTAATGAGGCCCAAGCACCTCAATGTCCGATTGATCCTTTATGAGCGAATCTCTCATGATGAATTCAAGGTTGCTTTTCGAGCGTTGGCCCAAGCTGTGACCGCTCAAGCTTATCGAGAAGTTGTTTCCCCGGTTAATCCTCAAGTGAACACGGCAGCTATAAGTGTCAAGGTCTTCACTCGTATGAAACCTGTTGAGTTTCATGGGTCAAAAGTGGATGACGATCCTTAAAAATTCATAGATGGTGTCTAGCAGAGTACTAAGATCATGGGGTTGATGTCTGTTGATAGTGTTGATTTAGGCACTTATCAGTTGAAAGGAATGGCTCAGTTTTGGTTCAAACAATGGAAGGAGAATAGGGCAATGGATGCAGGCCTTGTGGATTGGATTGAGTTCGAGGGTGCTTTCTTGGATAGGTTTTTCCCACTTGAGTTGAGAGAAGAAAAGATCCAAGAGTACAGAAACTTGAGGCAAGGAAAATTGCCAGTGCAAGAATATTTGTTAAAGTTCACTCAACTCTCCGAGTACGATCCAGGTTTGGTAGTTGACTCTAGGGCTCGTACAAGCAAGTTCATCTCTGGCATCTCATGGTTGGTTGTAAAGGAGTGCAAACTGCCATGTTGATCAAAGAGATCAATCTTTCATGGTTGATGACTTATGCCCAACAGATGGAGGAGGAGAATCTTACGGTGAGTGCTAGGGAAACAAAAGATGCCCAAAATGGTGCTGGTAGTTACTCTTGTTAGAGGTCTAGTAGTGGTCAGTCTTAGTTCCGTCAGGAGTACCCAGGCCCGACTCCATCCATTGCTAGTGCCCCAGTGTCCAAGTTATACAATGATAGGGTGTCTAACCCAAAGCCTCAGAGCGGTGCTTCTAGTGGACGTTCTCTCCCAACGTGTCAGAAATATGGGAGGAGTCATCCAGGAGATCGCCCCTAGTTAGCTTTGCTGCATGTTTTGCTGTGGTAAGCCTGACCATAGATTGAGAGATTGCCCCTAACAAGTTGGTTGGGGTGGACATGTTCGTCGTCAAGCTCAGCCTAGTGCATATACAAGTTATCTTTTCTGACTCAGGTTCAGCCTAGTTCTTCTACAAGTTGTCTTTTGTGACTCCTCATGTTGCTATGAGATTTGATGTAAGTCCTGAAATTTTGTTAGAGCCCTTGCTGCTCTCTACTCTGGTTGGAGAGTTGGTCCTAGACAAGTGGGTTTCTACAAATTGCTTGATTTCATTTCCTAACCAAGTGGGTTTATAAAAATTGTCTGATCTAAGTTCTTCATAAAGTCATTACAACTGATTAAGTAGAGCTTGATATGCTTGATTTTGATGTCATTCTTGGCATGGATTAGCTATATTCATGCTATGCTTCAGTTAATTGCCAAACCTGAGTGGTTAGATTTCAGTTTCCTAATGAGCCAGTCATCGAATTTAAGGGTAGTAGTTTCGTGCCTATAGGTTGATTTGTTTCCTACCTTAAGGCTAGACGATCATTTGTAAGGATTGTATCTATCTCATAGTTAGTTATCCGGCTAGCATTGCTAGCTTGAGTGAGTCCTCATGTTCCGTTGCTTATCTCATTTCTCAGACTCAGTTTTATATTCAAACTTCGAGTTAGCTAGGGCCTATCCTAGTAGCTCATCTATGTTGAGCAGAGGCTTTCAAACCTATGGTTGATGTTCAGTTTATATTGTTCGTTTCTGACTTATTATTCTATATCATGACGTTTAGACTATCTACACTTTATTTTCCCCACTTCGTTATGCTTCCTCGTATTTCAATATGCTCATGTATGCCATGTGGTTAGCTTGGAATCCTTCTAGATTCTAAGTACCGTATCGCGACTTTGGGGGTAGCTTCGAGTCTTGACAAGGCCTCCTTTAATAGAAGTCACATCCAAAGTGAAAGATTTGACCGGATATTGGTAAAAAATTTCCCAGGGTACCCTACTTGGATACAGCTATTTAACAGGAACCCACTTTTTAAAATTTTTTTGCATGTATTCCCTCTCAGGGAAAACTTTATATATGCGGTGTGTCAAGCCAAAAGTCAAACGAAAAATGTCTAAAGGTAATATGGCTGAAGTTCATACATTTGTGCTAAAAGTTCAGGCAAAAATGACTGAACTTCAGGCAAAACTGACTTAAGTCATATGTACATGAAGTTCAGCCATATGAAACTTCTGTATGAAGTTTATCTTTGTCAATCCCAACTTCTGACACAGCACGTCTGAAGTTGTTTCGAAATGGGTAAACTTTCAAAATTTTTACGTATTACAGGTATGGCTTAAATAGTGGTCCTGAAATCAGGTATCTGTGTACTTCGTCCTAAAAAGGCTCCAGCTTTAATTGATAAGTACCGAACCAGTGCTTCATTTACTGCAACAACTTATTTGATATTATAAGAAGACACATCATAGCTAGACCATATCATCTTAGAAATTGTTGATGTTGCTCAAAATAGGAACAGATCTTCGACCGAACTTCTTCCTCTTCATCTTTCTCAAAATGCTGTTCGCATCAGGTAAGTGCCATAGAAAGTTTAAATCATGCAAAACAATCGACGGCTGAACATTTACTGAAATCAACCGTTGTACAAACTTTTCCTATCATTATCATTGAACAAGTTCTCCTTGAATGGCATCATGAAGGTCAGGTTCCAAAATCTCATTCTCAATCAACAAAGGTTGAATGTACAACTTACAGCGAAGATTTTTTCTTAGGTTAAGTAAATTGATAGACTAGAGAATTGAAAGACCTTAGACCTATTGGCCTAATTCTCACCGAAAGGTTAAAGATGGTGATGCCAAAATAAGTGTCGAGTAATTAAATGACAATCTTGAAGGGGAAGCAAATTGTTGATGCAACTTTAATCACTAACAAATGTCCTGTCACTAGGCTAGGAAAGAAGATACCAGGTATAATGTGCAAACTTTGAGAAGGCATACGATCATATGATTTGGAAATTCCTGTTGAAGGTCCTGAGAGGTTTAGGCTTTGACAGGAAGTGGTTGAATCGGATTCGTCACTGTATCAGCCCTGTCAGGTTCTCCATATAAATGGATCACCACAGGGTTTCTTTGCTTCCCAACAAGGTCTCAGACAAGGAGATCCCACACCACTGAAGATAATTTGATAGGGAGAGGCCAGAACAAAGGGATTTATACTGTCAAGATATGTTATAACATATTCTTGAAAGAAGTGAATCAGTTTCTTATTGGTCCCTAGAAGCAAATCTGGAAGTCGAAAGCTCCAATGAAAATAGTTGTTTTGAATGGTTGGCGGCTGACAACCTTGTTTGTCTCCGGCCAATTTACAGAGAAGGGGATACCAAATAGTTAACAGGTGTCATATGCGTAAAGAAGAGGCAAAAATTTATCAAACATCTATACCTGCATTGGAAAGCTGTTTGACAACTGTTGCAATTATTCTTGAACATTTCGGGAATTAAACGAGTGATGCCAAGCTCTACTACTTACTGTCATGCTGGAATAGAGAGGGACTATCAAAGCAAATGAAATAGGCCTGGAATTCAAAACAGGAGGTGCATATGGAAAGAGTGAAACAGCAGATGCTGAGAAAGCAATAGGAGATGCTTTGAAGGACAAGAGAATTCATTCTTGAAGATCAAATCAGGTTACATGTTGTTGTTATCTCTTTAGAGTAAAAAGGATAGGATAGAGGAAAGTGAAACCCTGCATTGAATCTTTTGGTCAGACAGATGGTTTTCTTGGTTTTTTTTTTCTTTTCTTTTGTTATTTTCTGGGTTACCACATAATTCCCGTAGTGCTGGATTTTTATATCTATAATATGATATCATTTCAAAAAGAAAATGTAGTCATAAATGTAAAATGAAAATATAACCTGAAGAAGAAGTATTCCCAATGTAGCCGAGCCAAATCTAGTTGGAAGCTCACCCTTCTCTGCAAGAATCTAAAATTATGCCAAACTGAGCACAGAACACATGGATCCATTCACAAGCAATAATTTCAAGTTCTGCTAACATAGAGTAAACTCCCCTATATTAATTCAGCAATTTTCATGATAGGAAATTATACTTAAAAAGCTAAACAGATAAAAGAAAAACAACAAAACTAGAGCCAAGAATGAGAACACACATGCAAAAATACATGAAACTACGAACAGTTTCAGTATCAATAAGAACACTTGATTTTAGTATACATACCATATAAAGCTATGAAAATAATAAACTTTAACAACTCTCGATTACAGAGAATTTTGTTTTGATAGTAGCAAAAAATTCTAATGACAAGTACCAAGAGAGTACTGGTATGATATAAGACAGGTTCTTCTCGTCATACCATATCATCATCGTCATAGTATCATACTATATTACAATTGGGAGGTCCTCAAGTTGAAAGTTGGATTACGAAAATAACCTTATAAAGACAAGTGACCATAATATCCTCAACTTGATACTACCTCAAATATATCTTCAATTAGAAGAAGACAAACGTAACACCTTTTCCTGCACCATTAAATATTGGCATCCTATTAAATGTAAATAATAACTCCCATTAACGTCATTAATTGTAAAGATTTTTTTAAATCACAATTTCAACGTAAGCCTTTTCATCTCATAACTTAAAGATCTGCTCATCTATCCTCTACACTTATTGTCTTTTGATATTTTTGCTATCACTTTATAACCTGAACAAGTTTAGATAATTTCATTATCCATTGCTTCCGTTTTCTTTTCTCTTGAAAAATCACTTGTTTGATGTAGCTGCTTATTATCAGCATTTGTTTCTGTCAGAACATGTATATGGGAAGGTGTGGGCAGAAGAAGAAGATCCAAAGAGGATTGGTCGAAATGCATCCCAGCTTGCATTTGGTGGACATTATGGAAGGAAAGAAATGAAAGATCACATGATGGAAAACCCAGCAGCATTCAGAAAATCAAGATGAATAGTTTGAGTATGCTATATTTTCGGTGTAAACAGGATTTGATGGGGGAGGTAGGAAGTTTAGTGGATTTTATAGCTCAATTGTAAAGTTTTATTCAGTTTTGGCTTTTGAAATTTTCCCGGGGGGGGCTGTAAATCCCACCTCATCAGATTTTGCTGATGTGTTTGATGTGAATACAAAGTTACCTTTATAAAAAAAATGAAAAAAAAAACTTTTAAAAGAAAACATGTAGAGTTCTCTGTGAGGAAGCAGTTCAGGTATTGTCCAGATTATACCCAGTTTGACATTAAAATTGGTTGGATCAACAGCAACAACACAACATACCCAGTGGAATCCCACAAGTGGAGTTTGGCGAAGGTAGAATGTACGCAGACCTTACCACTACCTCATAGAGGTAGAGAGGTTGTTTTCTGGGAACCCTCATCTCAAAAATCCATAAGCAAAATAAACTAGATATGGAAAAACGAAATGGATAAGAAAAGAAACAGAAAGAGCGACTAATAACGAAAAGCACATGACAACCTGCAAAATACGATAGTAATCACATGTATAAAACGGCTAAAGACAACACAAGATACAAAGGCACGACTAAACCTTCTACCCTACTAATACCCCACGGCCAGACATCACCTAACCCAATACTTCTTCGGTCTGCCTCTACCCCTCCGTGTAACTTCTACATCCTACCTCTCGCACCTCTTAACAGGAGTATCGGTACTTCTTCTCTGCACTTGTCCAAACCATCGCAGACTCACTTCCTTCATCTTGTCAGCCACAGGAGTCACCTCTAACTTCTCCCGAATGGTCTCATTCCTAATCCTATTACTCCTGGTATATCCACACATCCATCTCAACATTCTCATCTCCGCGACCTGCATCTTCTGAACATGTGAATGTTTGATCGGCCAACACTCCACCTCATACAGCAAAGACAGTCTAACCACCATCCTGTAGAACTTACCTTTGAGTTTAGGTGGCCTCTTCTTACCTTTGGTTGGATCAAGTAACATAAATGGTGTAGAACCACAATGGCAACTTTCCATCAGATTAATCCTTGACATATGAGTCTAAATACTTGCTTATGAGGACGTCTTTGATTGAATTAGATGGATATATATAATCCAGTGTTGATATTTACGGAATAATGGAGTAGAATTTGCAGCATTGTCCCCCATTTAAGTGCTTCCATTTTATTGTTTTACATGTTTACTTATATTAGCTCAGTCACTTTGTAATATCAATTAAGAGCATTCTATAAGCCCTAAAATTGGTATTTGCTTTTTCATTTTAGTTGATATTTTATATGATGCAAGGAATATTATGAGTTTGAACACTAAATATATTTTTTACCACACACATATTTCAGCAAGAAACAGCACCCTGTTTTGGCTGCAATGAGAAATGAGAAACAGGATATTGATATTTATTTACAAGCACCCATATTCTTGAGATCCGAATTCCAAGTAATCCTCACCAAAGTATATGTAGAATTCCATTTTTTGGGGTAAAATAACAACTTTGTATGTTCAATAATTCTCTTTTGTAATCTTATGATTACAAGTGCAAATGGCAATTTGGATTAAAAAGGGGGAGGGATGTGGATGGGGTGAGAAAAAGGAACATATTTTTCCATGGAATTAAGTGGAGAACTCCATTACGATATTAATCGGATAGCATATGACTCTACCTATCATCAAATTCTAAGATATATCTTTGTTCCTGGATCAATATATTTTTATCTAAACTATTTTGCTTTCCAATTTTCTATTTGAAGATGCATTTTATGCTCAAAAGGTTGATTGGCTCCATTACAATGTTGATACTTATCGTGTTCTCACATATAATATATTCTGGGATCTAGTTAAAATCGACAGAGGAAGTATCTAAAAAAAATGTATCTAAAGATTCAAAAGGAACGACATGCATTTAGATTAATAAATGTTGACTTCCTATTCATAAATAGTAAGATACATAATATTTTTGTAAATTATCATTCCTAAATTGAATTTCATGGTTTTCAATCCCTAGTTAGATTTAGAATTCAATTATATATTCATCACGAATTGGATGATATTGAATTGTCTACAAATTAAAGCCACTACTTTTTCTTGTAGGTTTAATTTTATTGTTAATTCGCAACACATGCAACAATAATGATATTTGTTCTTCCTGTAGGTAATGACTTCTTCCTACTTAATGCTGTTTTTCTCTTTCTTCGATCCTTTCTGGGAAACTTTCCGGCAATAATATTGTGCCGCCGCCGGCTTCCATCACTGACCAGCATCCGGCGACACTCCATCATTGACTATTGACGGATTTTCTCAATACGCCTTAAAATTTTTGATATCCTGGGGAGTCATCACCAAGCTCCTCATCAAGCTCCAGGGTCTCTACTTTCTTCCGGCAATCTCAATACCCTAATTTTGACACGATTCTCTCAAAGCACCATTCAATTCTTACACCAATACCCTTGACCTAACTTTTCAATCCACCAATTTCTTCTCCAAGTCACTGATATCAGAATATTCCGGCGACTTGAAAATTTTGATTTCACCAATCCACGTACGATTAAGGGACGGGAACCAGTGCTGAAGAAGGGGTTGTGGCCAATTTGGATTCAATCAGAGCTTCTGCCACCAATTTCTACCGGAAATCAAGAAATCGACCAAAATTGTCACAAATCCAGTGAACTCTAACCCTCGACTGAGTTTTTTTCCTTATTTTTTCCGTACTATTTCATCTTCTGATTGATCAGTTTGAGTATTTACATCTTTTTTATCATTAGTGTTCTGGATTTTTGCTCATTGTTCTAGACATTTTTTGCTTACCATTCTGGATTTTTAGCGTACTGTTCTAGATTTTTTGCTCAGTTTTTTTGCTTGCTTACAGTTGTTGTTCTTGAATGCTGTTGTTGGCATACCGTAGGGGTTTACTGTTGTTTGCATATTATGAGGTTTCCTGTCTTTTTGTACTTGTTTGTTTAGTGTAGAATTTATTTGTTAGGGGTTTTTTTTAAGTTGCTCACTGTATACTATTTTTCTGAATATACTCTTTGCTACTTCGATTTTTTCTATATATTTAGTTATTCGATTAGTAGACTTTATATTTTACTGTTTCATATTATTGGGTTGTGTTATTAGTTTATTAGTTTATTATATTTTGCGAGCTCACATATCATATTATTTGTCGTGACTTGTACCTGATTGTTTGATTAGTAGTTTAGCTATATTTTACTGTTCTGTAGTGTGGGGTTGTATAGGTTTCTCTAGAGTGTATCTTCTTGTTCTTTGTAGCTTAGTGAGTTATTAGTTTTTAGTTTAGGTGGCGTCAAGATCTAAGGGTGGACTAGGGTCATGTCGTTGGTTGGGGTGGGATAGTGATAGGGGCACAAACTTATTTAAGTTAAAGGGTAGGCTCGTGGAATATAAGATAACTTACAGGGAAATCCATAGAGCCAGTAAAGTGTCTTAAGAGGAGACATATTAATATAGTGTGTGATTTGTATACCAAATGGGTAGGTACCAAAGCTCGGGACATAGATGGATTTAAGTTATGCTACTCGGGTGGTTCTAGGGATAGAATGGTGTAGGTAGCCTAGTAGATGAGGACCTTAGGGAATATATGGTTGAAGTTAGGAGGCTTAATGATAGGATGATGTCTATCAAACTTGTGGTTGGTAAGCATGTAGTGAATGTAGTTAGTGCCTATGCGCCTCAAGTAGGCCTGGATGAGGAAGTCAAAAAGCTCTTTGGAGAAGAGTTGGATGAGGTTTGTGAGAGGCATACCAGAGATAGAAAAAATCTTCATTAGGGGTGACTTTAATGGGCATATCGGGGCAACCACTAGCGGGTTTGAAGATGTTCATGGAGGCTTTGGTTTTGGGGAGAAGAATGGAGGTGGGACGTCTCTTTTGGATTTTGCCAAAGCCTTTGAGTTAATTATTGCTAACTCATGTTTCCCGAGGAGAGAATCCCTTGTTACATTTCATAGTACGGTAGCTAAAACTCAGATTGACTACTTACTTCTTCGAAAGGGCGATAGAAGCCTTTGTAAGAATTGCAAGGTCATTCCGAGTGAAAATATTTCCACTCAGCATAGTCTTCTAGTGATTTTTTTTTTAAAATGAATTTTGTGAGCTCGTGGCTCATTTTCTAAATAAATAAAATAAAAACTTACATGTAAATTAAAAAAACGAAAAGAAAAGAAAAGAAAAAACAAAAACTGAAAACTGAATAAGGCCTAAAACCATCTTAATCATCTACCCGGCCCATTTTCTAGTAGGTTCTTCCTCTTAAAAGTGTTGTTCTGACTCCTTGACCGTCGTTTCCTTTCCCTTATGTGAAAATGACTCGAACCTTTTGGAGTACGCTTCTCCTCTTCTTGGTCCTCTGTTGCCATTTTCTTCCTTCAATCTGAGATGGATCTTCACATTTGTCATCATTTGAGTATGTGTAAGTTGTTTCTTTTTGCCTTGCCTTGTCTTTCTTTGTTCCGGGTCTTTCCAAAATCTTTCTGATTTATTTGTTGTCACAGCTGGTAACTCTACTGTCTTGTTCATCACTTTCGGTGGTAATTCCAGCTTCTCCTTTTTTGTGGGTTTCAGGTGAGTCCCTCTATCCAGTCTTCTTCCTTTAGCTAAACACATGTTATTAACCCTGTATAATTTTCCAGTGAAGGTGTTGACGTGGTAGATCCTGGTGATATTAAGCCACCAACATAGCATGACCGTCTGAAAAATTGAATTTTTGTTCCAAGTAGGCTAATTCTGAAAATTCTTTTTGTATAATAATGTACAGGCCATCTAATAGTATCCCCCAAAACTGTAATTTTGTGTAAATATCTATTATGGCCACTCTCTGAAAAAACCAATGCCTGCTTGTATCTTGATTTATATATGTCACTAGCTGCTACTGTATTCATGTTCTGTTTTCCTTCAACTCCTTGCATGTGTAATTTGTTTTTGTTTTTATCCCTATGTTCGGGAGTTGTGATTAGCACTAGGCAAATCTTCAAAAGAATGAAATTCTTGTTTACCTGTTTGGTTGAATGCAATGTTGGCTAGATAATCCGCAAGTTGATTCCCCTCCCTGAAAATGTGTTGAATAGCTGCCTGTTGCTTTTGCATGTTGATAGTAATTTCCTCAATTATTTCCTTTAACTCCCAAGGACACTTCCATTTTCCTTTAATTATGTGGACTAGTGAGTTGGAATCTGTTTCCAAAGTAACATCTGTCCATCTCTTCTCCATACTCGGCCTTAATGCCATTTGCATAGCCTTAGCTTCTGCCTCTATGTGAGTAGCAAGACCCAGTTGTTCTGCTTAAGCAAACAACACATTACCTTCCCAATCCCTGAAAACTATTCCATATGCACTCTCCCCAGGGTTTCCTTTGCTTGCACCATATCCGTATTGCATCTCAACATCCCCTTATTAGGTGGCGTCCAATATACCAAAAAAAGGGTATATTTTAGGCTTATAATTTTTAAGGATCCCTACTATGTCAGCCCAGTTCCACAATTGTAGGTTAAAATCAGAATACTTTGCAGTTAATAGCATGCTGCAATATCAGTCACCTGTTGTGTCATCCCCTCAAGGTTGATAGTCCCTCCATGTCTTATAGTGTTTCTCCTCTTCTACAAAATCCACATAATTATTGCTGGTATTCCTCTAAGTCCATACTGTAACCTACTATTTCCTTCAATGTACCACCAGTACTTGCAGTTCTGCATCAAATTCCTATCATCCATCTAAACTTCTGCAATTGAAGCAAAAAATCTCGGTAACTTCAGTGCAATGGGGCCGTAAGAAAAAGGTGAGACATTGTCTCCATTTGTAAGGCTTCTAGTGATTGATTTAGAGATTAAGAGAGAAAAGAAGGAGGTTGTTAATGCTCTACCAAGGACTATTAGATGGGGAGGCCCGAATCCTGCCCTTTCACGAGAGATAGAAGAAAAGCCGAGTAGTTTAGATGCTTGGAGTAGTGGCGGGTATGTGAACAACATGTGGGACACTACTACTGGTTGCATTAGAGAAGTAGCTACCGAGGTACTAGGAGTTTCGAGAGGGACCTTCAGTGGACGTAAAGGCGATTGGTGGTGGAATGACGAAGTCCAAGGCAAAGTGAAAGCTAAGAAGATTGTGTATATGAAATGGTTGGAGTGTAGGGATGAGGATGAAAGCAAAGGAGATCTATAAGTAGGCAAAGGCAGAAGCGAAAATGGCGGTGACAAGTGCTAAGACAGCAGTGTTTGAGCGCCTATATGTGGAGCTAAGTGATAAAGGCGTAAGCAAGAGATTGCATAGGCTCGCTAAAGAGAGAAAGGAAAGCACGACACTTGGACCAAGTGAAGTGCATCAAGGATGAGGAAGGTGAGGTGTTGGTGGATGAGTCTTCCATTAAGCTAAGGCGGCAAGCTTACTTTCATAAACTCTTAAAGGAAAAAGGAGATAGAGATATTGAATTAGGTGAGTTGGCACACTCCGAAAGTCATCGAGATTTTGGTTATTACAGGCGATTCAGAGTTGAGGAGGTTAGACATGCTATTAGTAGGATGAAGAAAGGGAGGGCGATCGGACTCGATGAGATCCCGGTAGATTTTTGGAAGAACATGGTCAAGGATGGATAGAGTGGTTGACTAGACTGTTCAATGCTATCATGAAGACTGCCAAGATGCCCGATGAATGGAGGAGGAGTACAATGGTTCCATTGTACAAGAATAAGGGTGATTCAAAACTGTAACAATTAGAGGGGTATCAAGTTGTTAAGTCGCACAATAAAGGTCTGGGAGAGAGTGGTGGAGATGAGGGTGAGAAAAGAAGTGTCTATTTCAGCGAATCAGTTTAAATTCATGCTGGGGCGGTCGACTATTGAAGCATTTGATCTTGTGGAGATTAGTGGAGAAATATAGGGAAAGAAAGGACCTTCATATGGTGTTCATTGATCTCGAGAAGGCCTATGATAAAGTCCCGAGGGATGTCGTATGGAGGTTTCTAGAGGTGAAAGGTGTTCCAAACTTCCAATGGTGTACATTAGGGTAATAAAAAACATGTATGACGGAGCCAAAACTCGGGTAAGAACGGTGGGAGACTTACAGTATTTTCCTGTTGAGATAGGACTTCATCAAGGATCTGTGTTGAGCCTCCTTCTGTTCGCCCTGGTGATGGATGAGCTGACATAGTCTATTCAAGAGGAGGTTCCACGGTGTATGCTATTTGCCGACGACATCGTACTGATTGATGAGTCTCGAGCTAAAGTTAATGATAGAATGGAGGTTATGAGACACGTTTTGGAATCCAAAGGGTTCAAACTGAGCAGGACCAAAACAAAATACACAGAGTGCAAATTCAGTGTTGCGAGGGATGAAGCAAACATTGATGTGAGGCTTGCCACTCAACCTATTCCCAAGAGAGAAAACTTCAAATATCTTGGGTCCATCATCCAGAGTAGTGGCGATATCAACGATGATGTCACACATCGTATTGGGGCAACATAGACCAAATGGACGCTTGCCTCTTGAGTGTTGTGTGATAAGAAGATACCACCTAAACTCAAAGGTAACTTTTACAGGATGGTGGATAGACCATCTTTGCTGTATGAGGTGGAGTGTTGACCAATCAAATACTCACATGTACAGAAGATGCAAGTCGCGGATATGAGGATGCTGAGATGAATATGTGGACATACCAGAAGTGATAAGATTAGGAATGGGACCATTCGGGAGAAGCTCAAGGTGGCCCCTATGGCTAACAAGATAAGGGAAGCGCGACTACAATTGTTTGGACACGTGTAGTGAAGGAATACCGATGCTCCTATTAGGAGGTGCAAGAGATTGGATTTAGGAGTTACATAGAGGAGTGGAGGTAGATCAAGGAAGTATTGGGGGGAAGGTGATCAGACAAGATATGGTGAAACTTGATCTCACCAAGGACATGACCTTAGATTGGAAGGAGTAGACGTTGCGAATTAGAGTTAAGGGTGGGCGTTCAGTTCGGTTTTAGCAAATTTCGACTCGGTTCTTCGATTTTCGATTTTGAAGAAGTGTGCACCATATAGCGAACCGAAATATTTCGGTTTGGTTCGATTTTTTCAAGTTCGGTTAGGTTTTATTCGGTGTTTCTAAAAGTTCTTCAGTACAAACTAACGAAAAATAAAATGAGGACAAAATCAAAGTATAAGACACTTACCCCTTGTTTGGAAGGTTGTTATCCGCATTGTATTTGTATTATTAGTTAAAATACAATGTTTGTTTTGACTGTTACTTAAATTCCATTTATCGTATAGTTTAATTTCATTGTTAGGTAATAACAAAAAGGCCCATTTTGTGACAATCGATTTGGTGTGATTGCGTCGTTACTTTAATTTCTTTTTCTCATTTTTGACTTTATTTAGTTATTTAATAATTCTACTTTATCATTTACCCTATCTTTTCATGGTATCTACCACATATCTTTCAATTTCTTATAGGTTTATCATTCAAATTATGGATGTATGACATTATGTAGCGACAAAGAACAATACAATCTATCCAAACATTATAGTCATTAGAACAATGCAGTACGATGCAATACAATACGATACATTATGAAAGAATACACAACAACCATCTAAACAACAACAACAATATACCCAGTGGAATCCCACAAGTGGGGTCTGGGGAGGGTAGAATGTGCCAGACCTTACCATTACCTCACAGAGGTCGAGAGGTTGTTTCCTGGAACAATCATCCAAACAAAGTGTTAAAAACTTAAAATCATGTTAAGTGATAATGCGCTCCCATGGAACACTTATTGTGCTTTAAAAACTATATTTATGTTTGTCAAGAACTTGCGCCTCCAACTATTGCCGAGGAGAACAAGCATGAAGACATTCTTTACATGACATAAATCGACAAAATATGTTTGAATTTCTCTTGGAAAATAATATTTCAAGTTAACTATATGATTATAAATTTGTTGCTACTTTGACTTATTTCATAAATGATTTAATTGCTAATTGATTTATATATATATAATTTTATTTTTTTG
>JAPFFP010000008.1:13772053-13791383 GCA_026153255.1 Solanum medicagineum | reverse complement strand
AACCTCGTAAATTATTTGTGTTCTTTATTTTTCTCTACATCATAAATTATTTGTGTTCTTTATTTTTCTCTACACTTCCAAAAGACTATCTTCAGAAAATATTTCTTCTACTTACACAAAGGAAATAAACAATGAGGAAACGAAAAACTGACCAAGTCCTCATCATATATATATATATATATATATATAATACTAAAAGTGGGAAGCTCTTAACCCAAAAGTTGGATTATCATTTTGCCCTTATACTTAATTAATTAATTATTAATTATTTAAATAAATAGTAAAAACTAATTAAGTCCTATTTCTTCACATAAATGATTCTGCAGTTATGACATTAAAAAAAAAAACTGATTTTCAGCTATAAATTATCATAAATCAGTTTTGTTTCTTTCGATCTTCTATAGTAGTGAGAGACTTTTACAGTCTTTTAGCATTCTCAATTAAATTCTATGTAATTATCTAATCACTATATAAAATTTGTATCAAATTTCTATTGAATTATTCTCTCCCTTAAAAATGATTAATTTTCCTACTTGGGGCACTTCATTCTGCAACTTTCCAGGTTAATTATTTTCCCTCAATTTCTTTTCTGATAACGTTGTATATTGATAATATAGGGTATCTTTGTTTACTAATGACTGGTTCATCTTTTATTTAAATTCTACTATGTAATGTTTCTGAGTTAATGTGTATGTATCAACATTCTTCCGAAAGTTTGAATAATAAGGATCAAATGTGTGAAGGGATAAACGAGCTAAGCACGTTCCTAGAAACTAGTTAGCTAAAAAACAGGTCAGTGGTGTTAAAACTTGTAACAGATGTAGGACTGCGACCACATGATTTATAGTTCTATACAAACTGAAACTGTGTTAAGGACATCTGTTGTTTCTACAATTGAAGGTACTAAAATTCAGTTACAGGATGATGTTCTAAGTTTGTGACTACAATCTGATTAGATATGAAGTACACGATCTACTCCTTTGCAAACTTCTAGAGAACATGGTCTTGTCATAATGGAAAAGAATTGAAGTACAAAATAAAAGTTAGATACTAGAGAAATTTTAGGATATTTGCAAGACGAAGTCACAGTCCTGAGGTAAAAAGAAGACTTCTAAGCACCAAATAAAGTAATCAAAATAAGATGCACCTAAAATGCCATTATTGTAACACCCTGTAATTTTACTCGGGCATGTACAACTAAGTTGAAATGAGCAAAATTACTTGAACTTGAAAGATTTGGAATGTATTTGGTCTTAAAAAAGTGAGTTCACAAGTAAAGCCAAATGTGGTAAGTGCCATCAATTGGGCACAATTTTTAGTGACCATGTTTACGATTTGACTTTGAATGAGCATATCTCCCAAGATCTTTGAGTATAGTTTCCAGCAAAACAAACTACTTGTCTATCTGCATTCTAAATTAAGAGCTATGAGTGTTTGAAGAGGACACTGTCGGCAGGATTTCCACTTACGGCCAAGTCATGTGTATATGACTAAGTTGCACCGATGAGATTAATCAGTCTGGGAAAAATGAGACTATATTTGAACCTAAAGTCTAAGGTGTTCAAGTGTGCAAAAGTGAAGGTAATAGTTTGATGGGATATTGGAGAGATGTGAGAAGAAATTGACTAATAGGAAGAGTAATTTTCTATCACTAAGAGGGGGGTTTATTTTGTGAATAGTGTACTATACTCACATCCTACTTATGTGATCTCCCATTTTCCTACCACTTACAAGTAAAGATTGAGAAAAACATTGATGCTTTAAAGAGGAAGTTTATTTAGCATGGTAACAAAGACAACAGATGTGTTTGCTTGGTGAACCGGAAGTCACTGACTTGTAGAAAGGAGGAGCAGACTTGAGAATTAGAAATCTGAGACAACATAACAAGTTTTTCGTATAAAGTCGCTATGGCATTCTCCATGGAGGACCAGGCCTACAGAGAAGGTGGTAAGTGACAAATATAGAGTATGGGAACAGTGGCGTTGAAAGATGGTGTTAGCTACATATGGAATTAGTGCATGGATGTCACAAAAGCACTATGGATAAACTTTGTAAATAGTGTGAGCATAAAAGTGGGAATGGTGCTAGGACCTCATTTTGGAATGATGATTGGATTGGAAATGACACACTCAAAGATGTTTTTCCTGACAATTTCAATCTGGTAAATCATCTAAAGATCATAGTGGCTGAGGGTTGGATTTAAGCTTCAGAAGGCTCTTAAATGACTGGAAGGCAGTAGATTGGTCGACTTTTTCAAGCTGTTGGAGAACTTCATAGGTACTAATGATAAAAGGATAGGCTGGTGGGGGATAGGTGTAGTAGAGGAAGTGAATGTTCTGCATATGCAGGTTTAAACAGAACCAGGCAATTTTTGGGGCATGGCATGGGAAATACGTCTGGAAAGTTAAGCTACTCTTCAAAGTAGCATGTCTTTGTTGGTTAGTGATTAAAGAGGCAATCTTGACACAAGATAATATGAGGAAGGGGCATGTATTTAGTGGACAGTGTGACAGGAAAGGAACTCATGATGTTCTGTAAACATTAATAGCTCTCAACAGACGATCAAGATGAACTATTTATTTTTGTTTCACTTTTGGTGTAAAGAAGGTTTTGTTGATGATGTAGAGCTGCTAAACATCACTGGGACTAGTCAATATTTTTAAGTGGAACTATGTGTCCTCTTAAGTACCAAGGGTGGTTTTTATAAAGGGGAAATTACATATATACACAAAAAAATAAAAAGTTTACAAAAAAAATAGCTCATGTTTTATTTACATAAAAAATAGCCCAAAATCAACGACACTATACATGACTATACAATATAGTTTGTCAAAAATTCTAGAAAGTATACACTACTATACAATGTATATTACTTATACATGAGTTATACACTAAATATACTTTATGATACACAAATTTTTTTGTAATTTTTTACGTTTAATGTCTCTCGGCGTAATTGCCCTGCTATAAAATCTTTACCTTTCTCATAAACTGTCATTATAAGGGATCCATGCAAATATATTCCCATTAAAGTTCAACCTAGAATGTTGCAGCTTTGCACCCAGATTGCCACTAACAAGGGATGCCAGAGTTCCCCCAAGAAATGAAACTTCAACAGAAAGAAGACTTCCTAAAAGAAAAGCCTTTAACAGGTATAAGGCATTTGCTAATTGCTCACTCCTTTCGTCTCAAAAAATAGAAGGCATTTGCAACATATCAGGCCATTGTAGCTTGGGAAGAAATTACCTGCAGAACAAAAGCTGAAGAAGACAGTGAGAGAGCGGCACCAATCACTACAGCCTCATCAACACTTCTAATATTCACCTGCGTCCCAAATAAGTTACTGATGAAGGAGCAAAAAGAGGATAAAGGAGAGTGTAAACATTGTGCAAGTAAATGCCTATCGAATATCCATGCCAAAATATTAAAAAGAAGATTGAAGCGAAGAATATTATTTCATATCTATAAGAAAAAAAGGAAAGCAAATTGCATTCATCCAATAAGTTACTGATGGCGCAAAAGGGGATAAAGGAGTGTAATGGTGCAAACGTAAGCACCTAATCAATATCTATATATTATAAAAGAGAAGATTGAACCAGACTAGCAACCTAGCATAGCCCAATACAAAGAGCCCTATTCTTTTTATATACCTTGGTTAGCATTTAGCTTTCATACTTTTATAGCCACTCCCTCAAAAACCCTAATCTTTTCATATTTCATTACTCACAAATCCTATCTAACACTCTTCTCTCTAATCCTAAAACTTCATTGTAGTGCCACTTCTAATCCTTCAACTATCGTGTCGAATCACTTCTTCTTCTTCTTCACCTTCAGTTGTACGGGACTCTCACTAAAATTTGGAAAAGGTTTATGGTTGTAAAATATAGAGCCAAATGGATCAATTTCCTTATCATATTATTCCAAGACTAAGAGCTATTTGTAGGTGTAGAAGTAAATCTATCTAAGGAAATAAAATGAGAAAAGATTCCTAAATATCTTTAAGATCCTTAAATATCTCTACCTATGATTATGATATCAATACTAGATATGATTGTACATTTTGTAACACTCCCCCTCAAGTTGGCGCATAGATATTTACCATGCACAACTTGTTACATCGATATTCCATCTGAGTTCCATTCAAAGGTCTCGTGAATATATAACCCAATTGCTCCCCTGTTTTAACACAGCCAGTAGAAATCACATTCTCTTGAATCTTCTCACGGACAAAGTGATAATCAACCTCAATATGTTCTGTCCGTTCATGATACATTAGATTTGAGGCAATATGTCGAGCAGATTGTTTATCACACAAAGTTTTGCTGGAAAAGAAGGATTCAAACCAACCTCAGCTAAACAGTGTTGTATCCACAGTATTTCGCATGTGGACTGAGCCCAAAAAGGTCTGCTCTCGACCATTCCACACGCTGCCAGAAAGAAGCTATTTGACAAATTAAGGAGGCTACTACTGGCAAAGCCCGCTTGCTTCGGAGCGTGCTATTGCGTGAAGCACTCGCTCGATTTAAAAAAAAAAAAAGAAAGAGACGCAGGCAATGGTCAGCATTCTCCAAGAGGCGAATGAGGCTAGAAGTCTCGCCTAAACATCCGATCGAATTGAAGCTTCCTGAAATGGAGGTTCAGGATAGCTCTATACTCGGACTCTGCATTAGATCGAGATACAACATTTTGTTTCTTACTCCTCCAAGATACTAGATTTCCAACAACAAAGATTCAACAGCCAGTAGTCAATCTTCTATCAATTCTTGATCCAGCCCAATCTACATCTGCAAAATATTCGACGTATGTCTGTGGTTTCTATACAATATGCCAAGGCCAGGAGCCCATTTCAAATAACATAGAATTCATTCCAAGGCGGCCCAATGTTTGACTATTAGTAAAGACATTAATTGACTGACATACTGACTGCATAGGCAATATATGGACGAATAGTAAGGTAGTTCAATTTCCCAACTAATCTTCTATCTCTTTCCCGAGCATCAAAAGGGTCAGCATCATCCTTGGTAAGATGTACATTAGGATCCATTGGTGTGCCACATGGTTTCGCTCCCAACTTTCAAGTTTTTACAAGTAGGTCTAGTACATACTTTCTTTGAGGTAAGAAAATCCATTGCTTGCTTCTAGATACTTCTATACCCAAGAAGTATTTCAACTTTCCCAATTCTTTGGTATGAAATTTGGCATGTAAAAACTGCTTGAGAGAAGAAATTGCAGTACAATACTAAGTTGCTCGGACTCTTCATTTTTGGTGCCGCACCCATGTCGACACGACATGAGTGTGGGTGTGGGTGTGGGTGTGGGTGTGGGTGTGGGTGTGGGATCTGTGTCCGATTTGTTCAACCGGTTTCGGGTACTTTAACCAAAATCAATGGAGAAAGTTTGGACAGTTTTAATGATTTCTATAATCAATATAAAAGCTAAGGTGAAATTGAAGAAAAAAGAATACCTTTTTATATAGGAATTTCCATGTCAACCCCTTTTCTTTAATCTCCTTCCAAGATTCTCTTCAGGTTTTCCACATAATATCTCATAATTTAGGTTTTATCATTCTATTTTTAGATATTTTGATTATTTTTAGGCAAATCCCTGCACCCGTATCCGCACATGGATCCATACCCCCGAATCTTAAAAATTAGACCATAAAGGATCCGATCTCTGGATCCTCACCCGTATCGGACACCCGTACCCGAGTCCGAGCAACTTAGGTACAATCATCTCCTGTAATAACAATATCATCAACATAAACAACTAAGAGAATAATACCAGTCACTAACTGTTTGTAAAAGACTGAGTGATCACACTTGCTCTATTTCAACCCAAACTCCTAAACTACATCGCTAAATTTTCCAAACCATGCACGAGGACTCTGCTTTAGACCATACAGAGATTTTCTCAAATGACAAACTTTTCCATACTCCACCTGAGCAACATATCTAGGAGGTTGCTCCATATATAACTCTTCATGGAGATCGCCATGAAGGAAAGCAATCTTTATATCTAGTGGATGTAAAGGCCAATGTTGAGAAGGAGCCAAGGAAATAAAAAAAACGAACAGAGGTGAGCTTAGCTACGGGGCAGAAAGTGCCCGCATAATCTACCCCATAAGTCTGAGCATAGCCTTTAGCCACAAGTCTAGCCTAAAGTCTTGCAACAGAACCATCAGGATTGAATTTGACAATAAAGACCCATTTGCATCCTACAACTTTCTTTCCCTTGGGTGAATCCACCAAATCTCAAGTGTGATTCTCATCTAGAGCATGTATCTCTTCAAGCATTGCATCATGCCATCCAGGATTAGTTAAGGCTTCTTTCACTGTTTTGTGAATACAGATAGAGTCTAGAAAGCTAATCAAACAACTAGATGCAAGAGATAAGTGATCACAAGAAACAAAGTTAGCAATGGGATATTTGGATTTGCACTGACGTGTACCTTTCTGAAGAGCAATAGGAAGGTCAAGATTTCCCAAATAATCAAGTAGAGGAGGAACTGACGATGACGGAATTGATGTAGGACAAGTATCATCATTATCTTGCCTCCTCGAGTAAACTTGACCAATTGGTGGTCTTGTTGGAACAGATGAAATAGGTTCTGGAGGCATAATAGTTGACTGATTCGCAATGAACGAACTAGCACATGGAAGAACATCATCTTATTGTTTTGTTTCAGCATGAGTAACCTAATAGACCAACCACTCATCTTCCTCCACTTGGCTTATAGACTTGGGAGGTGCATAGAAAAATGGTGTAGCTTCTAAAAATACCACATCAGTTGACACTAGGTATTTGCCAAGTTCAACAGAGTAACACTGATACCCTTTCTGAAGTCAAGAATAGCCCAAGAAAACACATTTTACGCCTTTGTATCAAATTTAGCAACAGATGGTCGAACATCTCGAACAACATGTGCTTCCAAACACTTTAGGTTCCACTGGGAATAGTGATTTGTTTGGAAAAAGAACATTATAAGGCATATTACCTGCCAACACAGCCAAGGGCATGCGATTTATAGAAAACAAGTTGTAGAGACTACATCAGCCCAAATTATTTTGGGACTTTCATTTGGAACAGAAGTGCCCGAGCTGTCCCAACTAGATGCCTATTCTTTCTTTCAGCAACTCCTTTTTGAGAAGGTGTATCAACACATGAAGACTAATGAAGAATGCCATGGTTTCTCATGTAAGATTGAAATAATTTTTACATATATTCTTTAGCATTATCACTCCTTGGAATCCACACTGAGGCATTAAATTGAGTTTTGACTTCACACAGAAGGCGGTAAAGTGAGTAAACACTTCAGATCGACTCTTCATAAAGTAAATCCAAGTCATTTGAGAAAAATCATCCACAAAAGTGACAAAATATTTATGTCCAGTTTTAGAAACAACTGGACATGGTCCCCAAACATCTGAATGTACTAACTCCAAAGCAGACTCAACTCGCTTATTAATATTTGGACCTACTGAGATACGATGGAGTTTTGCAAATTTACATGACTCACATTCCAATGACGGAATATTCTAAAATTGAGGACAAAGCTTTTCAACAGTGGTAGAGAAGGATGCCCTAATCGACAATGTGCTTCAAATGGAGACACGACACTTGACCATGCAACAAATCGAGATTCCTATTCATCAAGGATATAGCGATCATCAAATACATGTCCTTCACCAACAACTTGATTTGTCATGAGATGACGAAACAAACAATGATCGAGAAACAAAGAGATATAACAATGAAGATCTCTAGTAACTTTACTAACAGAAATCAGATTAAAGGCCAACTTTGGTAGACTTAATACAGATGACAAGGTAATAGAGGAGGTAGGTTTAACAGTTCCAAATTCAACACTATTATAGATTGATCCATCAGCTACTGTAACCGGATAAGGTGCTTTGTGCAGTTGAAAACTAGAAAAAATATAGGATTACCTGTCATATGATTGGTGGCCCCTGAATCAATCACCCATTTGTTTGAAGAGGTGATAAGACACGTTTTATCTAACTTGGCAAAAGCATTGACTGAAATTGATTCCTTATACTAAGAAAATTTAACAAACTCCTCAACCGAAATCAAAACCATTTTGTTAGAAAATGGACTAGGAGCAGCAACAACGTCTCCCTGACCAGTCTATTTTTTTTCCTCAAGTAAACTGCTCACTTTATCAAAACAAATTGATGTTGAAACCAATAGAATATCCCAAGTAGGCTATATCTGAAAGTCTCACTATGTCCAAATAACCAGGCAACAGATAACCTCCAAAACTATACCAAGTTCACAAATTATTGAGCAATTGCAGACAACCTTCAATAATATACTAGAAGTATAGAACGAAAGAGTAAACAACAATAAATAGAAAAGTGTCAAACCAGACAAAAATGAGTGCACAGATTCTACTTCAAGGATTCTCTTCTCCAAAAATATGGTCCGATGATTAGAGGACCACCACAAATCGTCCAGCAACTTCACTCTCTCCAAGATTTACAATACCATGTAAAATATAGAGATCCAAATGGATCAATTTCCTTATCATATTATTTCAAGAATAAGAGTTATTTGTAGGTGTACAAGTAAATCTATCTAAGGAAATAAAATCAAAAAAGATTCTTAAATAACTTTAAGATCCCTAAATATCTCTACCTATGATTATGATATAAATACTAGATATGATTGTACATTTTGTAACAATGGTGAAATGGGACAAAGATGGACTCTATTCTTTTTTTGGAAGTATGATGTTATCTGAATTGCAGGAAGCCTATCAAGAGTTCAAGGATCCAGTAACTAATCAGGAACTTACAGAGAAGTTCAAGGGTTTAGCCGAAGTTTGATGGAAGAGAAGAAATGGACTTTGAAGAGATGGTGATAGATAAAATATGTGTCTATTCATAATCTTCTCAATGAATTCTACAAGTACTTATAGTTGAATACAAGGGAATAAATTGAATCAAATCTGTTGCTAACTAATTTCCAGAACTGTTGTGTTCACAACTAGCTGAACACTAAAACTGGTTAACTAATTTGCCAAACGACTAACTTCTTTGTTGACTCGTCTGCTGACTCAGCTACCATATAATTCTGATACAAGTACTCCCTCCACAATGAAATCCTTGTCCTCAAGGAAAAAGTAGGAAACCTTGTTCTAAGGACATTGAAATACTCCCAAGCAGCAGCATCATCTAACAAGACCTTTAATTTCACCAAGACTTGTGTTACTGCTTTATTACCCTTTTTAACGATTCGTCTTTGTAATATGGCCTCAGGTTCTGGGCAGTGGGGCTTGCAACATCAATAGTATGGATAAGCATGAGAGGGAACCTCATAACATCTCTTCAGGAGAAATACGATGGATTTTCAGTGTCTGGAAACAGCAATGTGTGCGCCACAAGACCAACTTTTTTAAAAAATCTGAAATGGACCATAGTACTTAGCATCCAATTTGTGATGAAGTGGCAATTTGTGATGAAGTGGACCTGATATAGTAATTTGTTTATAGGGTCTGATCTTGAAGTACACCGAATAACCTGCTGAGAAACTTCTGTCACTTCTATGGTTGTCAGCCTGCTGTTTCATTCTCAATTGGGCCCTCATCAAATGGTGTATCAAAAGTCATAGTTTCAGCTCTCTATTGAGTAGTGTACTATCCAGAGTCATATTCAGTTCACTTGGTAATAGAACAAACTGAGAAGAAAATGCAGATTAGTTGTGGGCAAGGTGGGCTATCTGTTGTCCCTCAATCAGTCCCTTTAACTCCATTTCTGTTGTCCAACTATCTTCAATAGCTTGCAACAAATCAGAACTAGTATTGGAGATGAGCAAAGCTAGAAGCTCAGCACCGGATACTCTTAAAAATGCATCAGCAGCCATACACTCAATGGTATAACCAAAAGGCATCAACTTGGTTAGTTACATGAGTTGAGAGATGGTGTGAAGTTTCTGCTCCATTAAGAACTTTAGAGCCCTCTGATCAGCTTTTCACAATGAACCTCTGCCCAATAATATACTGAGACCATTTAGAAACTGCATCCAAAATAGAAAACAATTCTCTATTATCGACAGACATAGCTGCATGTCTTGGTGATAGTGCATTGCTGATAAAGGCAATAAAGTGCCCTTGCTGCATCAACACAGCTTTTATACCAAAACCACTAGCATTTGCTTCTACCACAAAGACCCTGCTAGCATCGGGCAAAGACAAAAAAGGAGTTCTAGTTAAAGCTTCCTTCCATTGTTCAAAAGCATCAGTAGCAGTTGGTGACCATTTGAAACTATCTTTCTTCAAAAGATTAGTCAATGGTTTATTGATGCTGTCAAACCCCTGTATGAATCTTCTATAATAGCCAGCTAATCCAATGAGACCCTTTAATTCTTGATAGTAGTTGGAACAAGCCAATTTTCAGCAGCAATTATCTTCTGAGGGTAAGTGGATACCCCATCCTTAGTAATGAAATGGCCCAAATATTCAATCCTATCCACTCCCAAAGAAACATTTGCTTTCCTTGGCTAGTAGTTGATGGGTTTTCACTCCAACAAACACATCTCTGAGGTTTACTAGATGGTTTTCAACAGTTAGGCTATAGATCAAAATGTCATAAAAAAGACTACGACATATTTCCTCAGAAATCTTTGTTCAACAGCATCCATCAAACCTTGAAAGCTTGCTGGTGCATAGACAATCCAAATGACATCACCAAATACTCAAAATGCTGAATAAGTTCTAAACGTTGTTTTTGGTATATCTTTCTCATCGATCCTGATGGCATCCAGTCCTAAGATCTATTTTGGAAAAAGTCACTCCACCTAGTTCATTCAAAAGATCTTCTACAATGGGTATAAGGAATTTGTTCTTAACATGTGCTTGTTAAGATCTTAATAGTCCATACAAAGCCTCCATGATCCATCATTTTGCCAACCAACATCACTGGTGAGACAAATGGAATGCTACTAGGATGAAAAATGTCCTGATCTAAGATCTGTTGCACAAGTTCCTCAATGCTGGTAAATTTCAGATTTACAAAATAAAAGAAAGCAGAGAAGAAAGAAAAATATCAGCAGAAGAACACTTTTTCTGATGTCTGCAAATTATATTTAAAAGACCTAAAACAGTACAGAAGGCTGTAAACACATAACTAGCAGATTCCCTAAATCACTAACTCACTCCTAAATAATAGGAATAGATGGCTAACAACTAGTTGTCCTTTTTGACAGAATGATACCTATAGGGTCTTTTGTTAATAGGCTCAATGCCATTCCGTAAACCAATTTTGTGGCAAAACATCCCCCCTAGATTGTGGTACCCTGTAGGTTCAGCAAATAATCCACCAAACTCCTCCAATAAACTCGACATTATAGGATCTTTATCAGTATTGTCTTTAGTCTCTAATGCAAGCAGTTCAGTACACATAGTAGGGATTACTTGAATCATACAACATTGATTGATTTCCTGATATCTTCTCCAGCTTGCCAGCTCCAACAGATGTAATTTGCTTGCCTGCACCTCTAAGTGAATGTTTCGTTCCTTTGAACAGTCACATTGAATTTGCTGAAATTCATCTTAACATCCCCAATGTGGCAATGTCAGTAGCCATTGTACTCCTAAAACCGCTACACATGACCCCAGTGAGAGTAAAAGAAACTCAGCAGAGAATTCAGCCCATTGTAATAACCAAGAAATCTTGCACACATTATCCACCTTCATCGTATTTCCCTTGGCTGCAACAACCATTTGAGGTATAGTGGATTTAGTAGGACATCCCAAATTCTTCACCACCTCTGGATTTATGAAGTTATGGGAGCTACCTGTATCAACCAGAATATTCAATGGTTTTTGTGAGTGATACCCAGCCACCCTGAGTGTTCTGTAACCCAATGATCCATTCAATGCATGAACAGAAATTTTCATCTATTCTAATGGCTGGTTCAACTCCACTCCTTGATGATTGCAGTCCCCCCCTCCTCCTCCTGAACTTGGAACTCCTACTTATCCGCAAATTCCAAGAGAAATTGCTGTTTCAAGTTACTGCACTTGTGACTTGGTACATACTTTTCGTAACAAAAGTAACATAACCCCTTGGATATCTTCTCATTCACCTCCTCTAAACTCAGTCCTCCTAGTAACTCCCCTGTTAATTGCAGACCCCCTAGTTGAGTTGAGCAAGATAGGTTAATTCCAAAATCTTTGATCCATAAGTCAAGGGTTCTGCCTATAAGCTCTTACCTGAGCAACTTGATAAGCTTCTTGCATCCTTGCCGACTTATAAACTTGAGACAAAGTCATAGGATTAGTGATCCTTACTGCTAAATTGAGCTCAGGTTATAGTCCTCCCAAGAAATAGCTTATGGCATTTTCTTGGTATTCCTTTACACTACCAATCTGCTTTACGTTCTTAATCTCCACCGTAGGATCATCATATTCAGCCCCAAATCTCTCCACCAAAGCCATCACATACTTATTCCAAGATGGAGGCTGTATGTATTTTCTGTATCTCACGAATGATAAATGCCATTGAATGGACTCCCCTTCAGGATGAACTGCTGCAATGCCCACTTCTGATCCAAGGGAACTTCATTCAAAGTACAGATTTGGTTCACTATAAATAACCAAGCACTAAGATCTTTCCCTTGCAAACTTGGGAAAGTCCAATCTGGTATATCGAGTCATCCCATTGTTGTGATTTTTAGCGTTAACAAGACTCTCCCCCCTTCACTTTTCAGTTGAGTCTCCCTCCACTAGATTTGCAGTTTCCACCTCAATCATAGCATTTGTTTCTAAGAACAGTTCATGTCTTCTGCAATTCTCCCGAGTTAAACAAACTTCCTTTGTTGCCAACAATACAAAGTAAGCTACTCTACTAGGTGCTTTAAACTTTCAGATGGATTCTCATAGCCAATCTGGCTGCTCAATAACAAAGGACCATTTAGAGAAACAACAGAATTGGGTCCGGATAGAGAAGAATATCTAAGGATTCATATCGCCAGCCCCAACCCCGAACTAGTTTGAGATTCAGACTTCAGTTGGTCGTTGATTGATAGATAAACAATAAGAGTTTTCTTTTCTAACAAATAGGATTCCCACAAAGTCAAAAGATCAACTGTAGAAGTAAATAGCGTTAACATTGGTTGACTTTTACGATATGAAATGTGTTGAAATGTGCTTTTAGTTACTGCAGTAATTTTTAGCAAAAATTTATTTAGTTTAAGAGAAATTTGAATTTGAATTTTAGTTTAGTTGTTGAGATATTTTAAGTTATTTTAAATTTCAAATTATGCAAATTCTTATTTTATGTTGGCTATTTAAAGCCCCTTAATGCTTAATAAAATTATTGAAAGCATTTCAATCCATTGAGAGACTTTTTTCAACCCTTTTTTGCTGCCCTATTCATCCTTTTAAAAAAAACCAACAAAATGTTTCTTTTATATTGTGATGTCCGGCCCAACTTGCACACATTTCGACTAATTTCTGCTACCTCCCACCAGCATAAATTACAACATGAAATATGTGTAAACCAATGATATTCTCAGTGCCTATGCTATTTTTCCATGGACGTCATAGTGAAATACAGAAGCTTATAAATAAGCTGAAAGAAGGCAAAACAGTGTGAAGTCAACTACAACTTTCTCCGTAACTGATTCTCTCAACAAAGACATGATTGAAAAAAGATTATCGCACTTTAACAAGGAGTGCCATTCTTTTTTATTTTAAATAGGATAGAGAAAGGGAAAGGACAAGGGACTTGCAATAATTATATGACAGTTAAAACACAGTGGAATGAAGAAGAACCAACAAGAGTAAATTAAGGAATAGACTTCCAAACTACTTACTTATACCTGATTAACTATTTACCAACTAGGTTATCTTGCTTTTTAGTAGTATACCAGCACACTACATACATTTCTAGCCCTCATAAATTTCCCTCTATTTGCTATCGAAATTATTTCAGGACAATTCGTTCCTGAAGGATAATACTTACCAGATCAGGCCTTGAGTGAAAAAGAAACTCCAAAATCTTTGTCCCAACAGCATCATTAGGTGGAAGCTCGAAAGATGTAAATGCCAAAGTTGACAATACAACCTTCAACATAATAAACAAGAAAACATAAGACAAATGTTTTAAGGACCACGTCCTAGCTACAAATATCCTAAAGGAAATCATCAGATAGATCAAACTTCAGGTACTCCATTATGCTAGCACATCAAACAATAGCACATACTGGACTGTGAAAACTAATTTCACCAGCAAAGGTTGTATTTTAATTTTCCTTATCTCTGGGACTTCAATTGCCTAGGCACTTATATCATGTTTTAAGAATTGAAATGCAGAAAGAAGTAAAATTAGAGCCAGAAATAATTGTGGCTGCATAAAAGGCAACTTTTGCTAATCAGTTTCAATCAATATTGCCTATTGATTATTCACGGATTGCATAAAATAACATAAAGAAAATGTAATCTAAAGCACAGAGAAGTGATAAAAATGTAATCTAAAGCACAGAGAAGTGATATTATCAGTGGTAAAGCAAATGCTTTCTCTTGACGAAGTCAAAGAAGTGAGTGAAAATATAACACAAACTCTCTTCCCATGTCAATTTGCTCTTCAAACCCTTGCCCTTAAATTTATTAGACAAGTTTGTGCACAAAATGCAGTCAGCAAATTTAAGTGTAGCCTTTTGACAAGGTAAATAGTTTATTTAAATATTTACTAAAGAAGTACCAACAAGGTACTGAGAAATTACATCAGCAAAGGGAGCATCTTTATATAGATTGAAGAAGTGGAGAAGGCTTGTCAAAGAATCAAATACAACAACAACAACATACCCAGTGTAATCCCACAAGTGGGGTCTGGGGAGGGTAAAATGTACGCAGACCTTACCACTACCACAAAACTAGAGAGGCTGTTTCCAGGGGACCCTATCAAAGAATCAAATCAGATGCAATATTCTTCCGACCCCACAAATAGAGAGTTCTTAAGCATATAGATTTTACAAGTGAAATGTAACCAGATAATCCAAAAAACGCAAGTAGGAACAGCATTCCAGAATTGTCTACTTCCTTTGGGTAAGGACTATTTACACCAGCATCAAAAAACAAGTTTAATACTTCCTTGCAATGACTCATTGACTCCACAATTGTTTAGAAACAATGACCAAATCTTCCTTGTGAAGGAGCAACGAAGCAGCACATGATTAGCATGTCATTGCTAAGATATTATCTGAAAAAGTATAACCTTCTCTAGAAACCAACTAAAACAAATAAATAGTACATTAACAAGTAGTAGCAGGGTCCCCCAACTTTAACTCAACTCTGTAATGTGTGTCAGCCAAAATGGGAGAAGAAACACTTGGTGTATCATAATTGTGAAGTTCTCAACAGAACTTGAATAGAACAGAATGTGTCAAAAAAAAAAAAAGGTGAAAACATCTGGCCTTTAATGAAAAGGCAGAGAACTCAGGCTTTGAGAAACTTTTAATTGAAAAACGAAATATTAACAAACATCATGTTTGTAGCTAGGAGAGATCTGTCTCCACCTGGTAAGGAGAAACAACTCCAGGTATTCAGAAAGTATGGAAGATCACAATTTATACAAAGTTAGCTTTGAGTTTTCATTACTATAAATCAATAAAATAGAAATAAAAATAGAAATAAAGTCCAAAATAGGATTGGAGATGCTCTTTATCAAGTTATTAAGGCATTATTTCGCAACCATAGTAATGTATACGATGAATTTGGTGCTAGAATGAATCACATCCTTCTATCCTAAAAATAGAAGCGGGAGAGTGATTACTTAATTTGTGGCAAAATGGTGCCGAGAAAGTAAATTAGTACTTCCGCAACACCAGAGTGTATGCCTCAGCAAATCAATCCCACTAGACATGCTGCAAGGATTAAATGAGAGGGTAAACTGATGTAATAAGGAAACCAGGAAGATGAGGTGAGGACTGCCTTGTTGAAAGCAGCTAATTCCAATACACACCCAAATAGTGTTTATGAATATACATCCTTTTATCTTTATCTGTAGATTTAGTTAAGCATTTCTGACTGTCCATGAGCCAGAAATCATAAGAGAAAACGAAGATAAGGTAAATGAGTACCATATTTAGTGGTAACTCTACAGACAAGCAAGACCCAATACCCAGTTAGTCAACCCAACGGAGTCCAAACTACTAAGGGCCATGAAATGGTTCCAAAATCAGATAATCAACTTCTACTCTATGCAGAACCATATCCTACATAACAATACCTAAAATTGCAGCAAATAACAGTAATAAATATCTCAAGAAGGAGTTGCTGTGTCTTCAAGCACAAGCCTTCCCTATTACTTTATGAATTATCTAAAAAGCATAATGACGCACCATTGAAACTTCATAACAGGAATTTAATATTAGTGTCTATTGCTGAAATGATAGGAGGTCTTTTTCCATTGAATGTAGAATTTTAGTAATCTATTAAAAGGGGCTATTCAATTTTTTTATGAGAAAATACCTGACTCAGTCCCATGCCAAAAGCAAACTTTGCAAGCGCTTTCAAGCGTGCAAGTGAAAGCTCTAATCCCATTTCAAAAAGCTGTAGAAAGATAATACCTTGAGTCAAATTCAGTTGCAACATTCTGAACAAACAAAACCAAGGATACAAGAGACGAATTGGCTGATATTATATTAAATGCTCGATTAGAAAAATAGAGTATTAAAACAGATTAAGATCTTGATTCTCCAGACAAGACAACCTAGAAATTACAGAAATGCAACAATCCGCCAAGTCTATTGACCTTTCAGTTTCTTAGGTACTTCTAATCTCCTAATCATCATTATACTTCTTTACGAAACTAATCACATTATGTGGTGTTGGACAGAGGACTCCAGTTAATGATAAACACATCTCTTAATTAGGAATCTTTTTTTTTTATCAAGCAAGGAATCTCTAGTTAGATATTATCCTCTAAATAAACAGGGGATCCAGCCAGAAAGATAAAGAGGGAATCCATGACAGCATATGACAAAAACAGGAGGAGAAGAGAGAAATTTTTAATCAACAAATTGAATCAGTAATCCTGCAATATGAAAGAAATGAAGGGAGCAACATTTTCATTCTACCAGATGGAACAGTGAAGCATTTTTCCCATTTAAGATATAGCAAGTTTGAAGTAACAATTTTTTTTATTTTTTTAGTTTTGATCAAGTAAAACAAAGTTTGAAGTAACATAACTTGGAAGGGTGAAGACAAATCTAGAACCTTTTGAAATATAAATTACTCGGCTTTTCTTTCCATTGAAATGTTGCTATTGATTAAAAGCTAAATTCTATCCAACAAAATAAGCATAAAGCTTTTTTATCATCCTCATAGAAAAGCAAAAGGCTGTGTCTTCTTCTTTTGCCTCCCTTACCTAGCAAAATATTCTCACTGCATCAAACAATTGCGATACCAGTCCTGAATTTTCATGATCAAGTTCCGCATAAAACATGTTTTTGTTGAATTATTTCATCCCTACTGTAACTTGTTGAAAAGGATTTTGAAACATTAAGGACCCGTTTGGTAGGATGTATTATATAAGAATAGTCCCTGGACTAAGAATAGTCCCTGGATAATTTAGTTAATCCATTGTTTGGTTACTTTATTTAATTTAATCCTTGGATTAGCTATACCTCATGTAAGGTCTTATTTTATCCCTATATAATGGAGGGATAACTAATCCAAAGTTTAACAATCCTTGGATAAGCCCCCTAAATGACCAAATTATCCCTCAAATTCTTTTAATTAGTTTTTTTAATTTTCTTGATGTTATGTTTTATATTTGTAGTTTTGTACTAGTAAATTTATTTAAATAAATTAACTTAAATTTTTTTTTCCATTTTTGGGTTCATATTTACATAATATAAATTAATTTTTTTATCATATCAAAATTTTAAATTTTATTTATTTATGGGTTCATATTTACATAATATAAAAAACTAAAATTGGCATGTCAAAATTTTGTTTTGATAATTAATTTAGTTTAGTGATTTTGTTGATACAAGGCCTTATTGAGTGATTCTTTATTAGACAAACAAAGCTCAATAAATTTTCTAGATAAGTTCTCGACGTTGAGTGGTTCAAGATGTTAACTCCATTTAAAACTACAACTTGCAATTTTTATGTGTAAATGTAGATGGTTTATTCGATCTTATTATTATTTATGATCTTTTCAATTTTAAAGTTGAGTGATCTTTTCATATGAAGGTCTGAAGAGAGTGGTGGAGATGAGGGTGAGAAAAGTAGTGTCCATCTCAGAGAATCAGTTTAGATTCATGTCGGAGCGGTCGACTACTGAAGCGATTCACCTTGTTCGGAGAATAGTGGAGAAATATTGGGAAAGAAAGAAGGACCTTCATATGGTGTTCATTGATCTCGAGAAAGACTATGACAAAGTTCCAAGGGATGTCCTACGGAGGTGTCTAGAGGTGAAAGGTGTCTCAATGGCATATATTACGGTGATAAAGGACATATACAAGCCAAAACTCGTAAGAACAGTGGGAGGAGATTCAGAGTATTTTCCTTTTGAGATGGGACTTCATCAAGGATCTGTGTTGATCCCTTTGCCTTGGTGATGGATGAGCTGACGCGGTCTATTCCGGAGGAGGTTCCATGGTGTATGTTATTTGCAGATGATATAGTATTGATTGATGAGACTCGGATTGAAGTTAATGACAGATTGGAGGTTTGGAGACATGCTTTGGAATCCAAAGGGTTCAAACTGAGGGACCAACACAAAATACTTGAAGTGCAAATTCAGTGTTGCGAGGGATGAAGCAGACATTGATGTGAGACTTGCCACTCAACCTATCCCCAAGAGAGATACCTTTAAGTATCTTGGGTCCATCATCCAGAGTAGTGCCGATATCAATGATGATGTTACACACCGTATTAGGGCAGCATGGACAAAATGGAGGCTTGCCTCTGGAGTACTCTGTGATAAGAACATACCACCTAAACTCAAAGATAAGTTTTATAGGATGGTGGTTAGACCGTCTTTGTTATATGGGGTGGAGTGTTGGCCAATCAAACACGCACATGTCCAGAAGACGCACGTCGCAGAGATGAGGACGTTGAGATGGATGTGTGGTCATACCAGAAATGATAAGATTAGGAATGAGACTATTCGAGAGAAGTTAGAGGTGGCCCCTGTGGCCGATATGATGAGGAAAGCGAGACTGCGATGGTTTGGACATGTGCAAAGAAGGAGTACGGATGGTCCTGTTAGGAGGTGCAAGAGGTTGGATTTGGAAGTTATACTGTAGAGAAAAATAAAGAAAAAAGAACACAAATGATTTACGAGGTTCGGCAAGT
>JAPFFP010000008.1:13735320-13754282 GCA_026153255.1 Solanum medicagineum | reverse complement strand
TGGGGGGTGGGGGTGGTGGGGGTGGGGGGGGCGGGGGGGGTTGGGGGGGGGGGGGGGGGGGGGGGGGGGGGGATGGTGAGTGGGCGTAGGGGGATTGGAGGTGATTTTGATGGGGTTGTTGAGGAAATTTTGAGATGATAATCCCGTTTTTCAGCACAATTTTAGATTTTTTGATGGCTGATTTTGGGTTGTTTTAGCTGCGTCTGGTAGTTGGTCGAAACTTTCATTGTGGGGGGGAAGGGGGGGAGGTGTTCTTGACACTTGTCTTGAGGATTGTTTTCATGGAGTTTGCTGGAGGTTTGTGGTGATTTTTAGGCAGTTTTGAAGTTGATTTTGTTGCGGTTGAAGTTGACTGAAAAATGTGTCCTTTAGGGGTTGTGGAGGTGGCATTTTGATGGAGTGTTTGATTGTTTGGAAGGAGAAAATGACTGATTCTAGGTGGGGTTTCGGCGATGAACTGAAGTTCTGAAAAGATCTAAAATTGTGGGATCTACAAAAAAGCTATACGATGAAGCATTTTGTTGGTTTTAGTTATTTAATTTTATTTCTCCAGTTTAGAAAGAGATTTGTTTTATCTTAATTTCACTATTTACATAACTTAAAATAATTGATCGGGGCGATATAGTAACATCATAATTGAAACTATTGAAAAAATTATTTTATTAGGGGTAATATTGTAGAATCATAGTTGAAGCAGGTAAAGAGGAAGAGCAAATCAAGCTGGCCACGTGGCAATTTTTGATTGGAAAGCAATCCACGTGGACATTTTTTATTAATTTAGAAAAGTTGAAAAAGTAGCTGAAAGGAAAGAGTAAATCAAGCTGGCCACACGGCAAGTTTTGATTGGAAAGCAGGTGCACGTGTGCATTTTTAATTGTTTTGGTAAAGTTGGAAAAGTAGAAAAGTGAAGTGGCACACCACTTATTCCTGCCCATGTGGGTATTTTTAATTGGTTTGGTAGTAGTACTCAAGGTACCACCACTTATTTATATTGATAAACTATAAGTTCAGATAACCACCAAGAAATCTGGAAAAAATACATTCACATTACTAAGACTAAAATAGAATTACTTCATTTATCATAATGAAATATACACATTTTGTTAATATAACTATATATTGAATATAGAAAAAAAATCTTTTAGGGTTTACCAAAAGCATAGATGATAATAACAAAATATTTATAAGCTAATTTGACCAACTTATAAATTTATCACCAACATGAATTGTAGTGGGATGATTGAGATATCCCATCCTTAACTAGTAGTCTGAGGTTCGAATTCTAGGAAAAATTCTATTAGGAGGATTGCCCCCAAAATCAGCCCTTCAATACACAATCCTAATATAGTTGAACTCCAATATGAGTATCGGACACTAAATGAAAATTTATTTATTTATTTTCTTGAAAAAAAAGGGAAGAAAAAAACTTATAAACCTACCCCAAGCGCTGTTTTTGTATGATTTCCATTCGATTATCTAAATTTTAGGGATGTTCCAGTGTATTTGGATTACTGTTTTAAAATTGAATAATTGATCGATTTGAGTAGAAATAATTTTGAATACGTACGTTTCGGATGTAGTTCAATTTAATGTTATAAAAGTTTTTCTATCTAAATAATAGTGTTTATCTCATAGAATCAAACTTCAACTTAATGAATGCATGCATCTGTGTACGTCTTTATGTAACAATCTAGGGTTATGCATAAGGCTCTCTATCAACTTTATATGAATTGGTTCGTCGACTTTCTTTTACGCTTGAATTGTTATAGCTATTGAATTTGACTTTTTATCAATGTTCTTCCTAAATACATGCAATGTCTCGTTGACATAGTAAATAAAGAAGGTTCACGCGGCAAGTTTTGATTGGTTTGATAGTAAAGAGGAACTCCCTCTTATATATATTATTATTAGACATACATATTGTCCATGTTGAGCGCGAACTAATTTTTTATACAGTTTTGTTTTATAAATACGACTAAACTAGTTAGACTAAACTCGATCAACGACATTCATGCGAACACAACAGAATATAATAATTAAACTAAACTCAGTCAAAGGCCTCTATACTAATACAACAGAACATGTCATCTTTGTATATAATGTGTGAAATAGATCTCAAAAACACTTAAGTACATCGTTATTCATATATGATAGGATTCTTTCATCTGCAATGTGTACATAAGTATATTTGAATTCATCATTTCCTATAAGTAAGAGTTGTAGTCACTAGCTTAGTAGACAACTTTTGTTTTAATCATTCTAGAAATCATCATATAAAGAAATTTAGCATGAATACCTGCAAAAGGGAAGTAAATAATAATCAATTAAAATATTTAAATAGATACCAAACCATTCTAAAATTATCGTAAGCTACAACCCAATATTATTTTCCCAACGTAACAATGGAGGAGGAGGATTAACAATGTTTTACTAATGGCAAAACATATTACTAAAAAATACAATGTGCAAAACCAATAAGAATTTCAAATTATTCAAATTACCAATAAAAAAAGTGGATCCAATTGTAAAAAATGAGGTATAAAAGCTTTGCACCAAAAAAAATTTCAACAATTGAAAACTCAAAAAATGCTCAAAGCTAACAATTTTACTTTCTCTATAATCCAGGAATCAAAAAAATATATATAAAAATTAAGCCTTATATGTGATTAAGCTTCATAGATGAATAGATTCTAATCTAATTCTAAAACTTCCGTGATAAGCCAACTCACCATTATACATAGTTACAAGTCTACTACTATTACAAAGAAAATGAAGTAGATACATGGATTTTTAGCTGACACAAAGAAATATTGTAAATGAAAAATAAAAGAAATAATAACAAGAATGAGATATTTTGTAGAAATAACAGAGTACAACTGATGTTTTTAGAATTAAGTTGATTGTAAGTGTTCTTTTTTTAAGAACAGAAATTTGGATTGAGCAAATCCGCAAATATTTATATGAATATTAATCATTTAGTCTTCCATGATAAGCATAATATAAATCTCTACTAATGTTTCTAGAATTAAGTTGTATGTGTCTTTTTTTAAAAAAAAAAAAAGTTAGAACAAAAATTTAGAGAGAGCAAATAATAAATATTTTATATGACTATTAATCATCCACCCTTGCATGATGAGTATAACTACAAAAACCCTTGATCGTCCATGGGTTAGCTTTTCTATATATAAAAAAATAGATATAGGTATATATAATCATCTTTGTTTTGTTGCTTGTCATGACATGGTATAACACTTTGGAGCTTCGTGTCTGGTATGGGTGTTTCTTGGAATCAATTTTTATATTGTTTTCTGAAAATGACTTGCCAAAATATATGAAAGAATAATCATATCATTAAGCTTATCTTTTGTTGATACTATATATATAAATATAAATTCTGGGTTTTGATAGTCTACATAAAAAAGTACACTCAAAAAACTTGGGTTCAAGCTAAGCTGCTCTCTCTGTCTAAATATAACATCTCACTTGCTTGGCTTGATTTGGAGTACCAAATCAAAATGGCTAATGTCTCATGTGAATTGGAACATCACTTTTTTTGAGATAATTAAAAGTTACAGAAACTATATGAATGTCTACTATAGAGACACAAAATAAAAATTAAAAAAAGAATTGTATTTGATTCCTGAAATGGTTATTAAAGCACATAAATACAATATCCGATACTCGTAAAAATATTATTTTTATCCTTGAACTTGTTGGTGAATATATTTTGACAAAAGTTGTGGCAAGATAAAATGAAAATTGGGCTGTAGAGTGGTAGCAATATATTGTGTTGAGTGGTGAGTATGTATATTTGGTTGCAGTTGGTTAATAATATGAAATTTGTGTATATACAGAGACTTTAGAATATAGATGATGAAAGTGGATTTAGGTCCCAGTCAAAGCATTTTCTGACAGTAATATATATATTAAAATGTGGATTCCAACAACCCTTCTCTCATGACAAGAGTTGAAAGGCCCAAATTCTATTTATAATTGAGACATTTCTTATGAGTGAGGAGATTGTCAGTGTGCTACATAATATGATGAAAACTACACCTAAAATTTTCTGATAGAGAAACGAACATTACAAGTAACGGAATGAGATCATGAGAAGAGAAAACAAGCAGACAAGTTGAATCCTATTAATTCAATGAAAGAGATGTAGAATTGTTTAATGTGAAGCTTTTTAGGAAGGCATATATTACTCAGTAAATTGAAATTCTATATTGGGTTTGGAGTGACCATATATATCATGCTCCTAACTATTCGTATACTCTCAATTAATAACACAGACTGCTAATGAATCTAATTCACTTGAGAAAGTTAACAAGAAAAGAATTGAGGCAAATTGTGATGCGTCAACAGCGATCAGTATCTCAAGACAAGATAGATAGATGAGTATCAAGGAAATTACATAGCAAGGCCCAAAAGGAAATGATAACAGAGAAACAACCAACCTAGGTTTATCAAAGACTTTGACTTGTCTCCCCAAGAAGTGGAATTGTGTTTGAACTCTTACCATCACCAACTTCAACCTCATTTTCTTCATTAAATCTATCAACACTATGAACAAATATCCCTGCATGTACATCAAACATTTTCACATTTTCATCCTTCAAATTTCACTATCCCCTGTTTTCGTTGGAAAACTTTACCTATAGCCCATATTCCAGAGGCCACAAACAGAATCGAGGTGAGGATTAGAGCAGTAACTCTCCAATTATTAATGTGATCCTGTGAAAAGAGTATGTTAACCACGAAGATTGTATCAAATGTTTGTCAAGTACCATTGAATCAACTGTATGATAACCATGATCAACTAAATAATACCCACAGAAAAGAATTTACAGTTCAACCAACTAAAGCAAATACTAGTCAACCGATTTCTGGAGAAGTTATTGTTTCTCCATCTTGATTCTCACTTTTCTGATCGCTTAGCGACTTGCCGGTGGATCTGTGGAGTATAAACTCTTCTTTTTCACACTACTACTCATCTAAATTGCAAACGATGAACTTAATCGGAATCAATTTGTCAGAAGTCTTTCGAGAACAATCTCTCTATCCACACGAGGTAGTAGTAAGGTCTGCCGTACATTATACCCTACCCAAACCCTACGTCATGGGATTTCACTAGGTTCATTCTTGTTGCTTGCACTTATTTTTCTAATATCTAACTATTCATGCTCGTGAAAATATTTATTATCATTTACTAAAGGGAATGAGAACCTTATTTCATATGTGAACCCTTTATAAAACTAATAAACATGTTGTCAACCCTGTTTTATGATTTCATTGCATTGATAGTGTGAAAAATATAAAAGAAAAATATTATTGAATTGTGTCTCTATATACTTTGAAACGCTATTTATAGACATCACATTAGACTTCTTTTCTAACTATGACACTACATTATAATTTTTTTCAAGTAGGATTCTATATATTATTCCTATTCCTATTCTAATAGTCCCCCTTAAGCTAGTACATATAAGTCATGTGCACCTGGCTTGTTACAAATGTAATTAGTACTAGGATCATGAGGGGCTTGGTGAGACATCTGCAACTTGATCACTCAACTTCACAAAATTAAAAATCAATTTCAATGTGTTTAGTCTTCTTTCTAGTTAGTCCTTTTTCACCTATTGAAAAAGGTGAGAAAATTTATTTTGTTAGAAATTTAGGCCAAGGGGAAGAATTAGAGGGTGTTTGTCCTGAGTTTCTACTATAATTAAATTTTCCTTTTCCTAAAAAAGGTAAACACAAAGTCTCCTTATTTGGCTAGTCTTTTTCCTAGAAAAAGATATACGACTCTATAAATAGAGGTTCATTCCTTCCAACTTGATAGCATCCACAATGTAGTCCTAGGGCTTTGAGAGTTTGAGAAACATTGAGACACAAGCGTTACGTTAACAGTTGTTGTGAACCTCTTGTTTATTTCAAGTGAATTGTGTAAGGTTATTTCCTCAATATTTTGCATTCTTATATATAGTGGATTGCTCATCTCCTCTTATGAATGTAGATTGGTTTATCAAAGCGCGTTAAGTGTTTGGGTCTCTTTAGATATATTTCTTGATTGTCTTCTTACGTACGGTCGATCAAGGTTTTCTTTGTTAGCTTCTGCAAGACGCTTAATTATTTAGATCCTAAAAAAGGCGGTATCAAAGCCGGTAGCCAAATATGGATACTTTGTGTTTTTCTTTAAGGAAAAGAAAAATACAGTTATGGTTTAAAAAAAACTCAGGGCAAAGACCAAACAATTCACCCCCTTGGTCTAAGTTTCTGACAAAATAAATTTGATCCACTTTCTTCCCATAATCTTCATCGGATAAATCTCCATCTTCAAAAATTCCTTCATAAATCTATGTCTTGACACAGAGAACGGCTTTGAAAATATTTCTCAAACAAAATCATCATTACAGCTAAATAGGTCGTGGCTAGTAAACTCGTCAAGATGAACACCCATTTTTAACATCATTCCGTTACCAGTTGTTAGACAAGTGTTGGGATGTGATATAATCTCGACGAGGAAAGCAGACTTCCCGACACTCGAGGGTACATGAAGCTTCAACAGGAATGGGATTTCTGGATTTTCTTTGCTTTAGGATTTGGAGCTTTCTGGTGGTGCTGACAAAGCCGCCAACATGAATAACAAAGGTTTTTAGCCGTTCGCAGATCTATTGCTTAATTTTGGTATTCTTCTTTTATATGAAGAAGAACTTAAGGAGAACGAGTAGGGATTCAAATCCCGTCTCTGATACCATGTGAAATAAGAGAAGAAGAAGAGAAGAGAATTAGAAAAATTAGTTGCTTAAATTATTCCCTTCAACCATCCTTTACAAGGAGTTCAATACAATGAAAGAGAGTCAAGGATGCCAACAGTCTACTCTAACCATCTGTTTGGATAGAAGTGTGAGAAATATTGAAGAAAAATATTATTGAATTGTGTCTCTAAATTATTACATTGAGACCCTATTTATAGCACTATATTAGACTCCTTTCTCAACTAGGTTACTACATACAATCCTTTTCCAAATAGGATTCTATATACTATTCCTATTCCTATTCTTGTTCTAAGTAGGATTATAGATATTATTCTTGCTCCTATTCCTATTCCAACAGGAAGTTTGCCATGGTTTCATAAGGTACGGTATGATATGGTACTGTACAGTACAATATAATATTTGGATAGACGATATGGTTTGCTATTGTTTAATGATAATTTTGTTGAGTGGTTTTAGTGTATGGTACCGTCACGTAACTGATATATTTACGAATATGCCCTTAATTATTATAAATATTAAATTTATCAAAATATATTAAAAAGATTAATTATTATAAATATTAAATTTATCAAAATATATTAAAAAGAACTTCTTTTTAATAAAAATAATAATTAAAAATAGTAGTCAATTACGTAAACTTATAGCCCAAAGAAGAAGTTAATTTATGTGAAATAAGAAAAACAAAAAAATGAATACTAAAAAATACACTATGATGTGGGAGAGAAGACTAGAGGCGGAAGAGGAGCTTCAAAAGTTATTTCAGAGGAGAATGAGTAATATGACTGTGAAAGCAGTAGATATATTAGACTAAAGTTTAATAAAGAATAAAGGGTGAATTATAGTTATTTAAAATTAAAGGTATAGTTGAAAAAAAAAAAAAAACTAAACAATGGGCTACTACCAAATTGGTGGTTTAAAAAAGTGAGGGTTTTCATGGTTATAAAGCATGAAACAAGACATGTCATACCATGTAACTAAAAAGACAAGAACCATACCATACCATACCATACCATGGAAAACCAACATCCAACAAGCTGTAAGGAATCCAAGTGGTAGCTTTTCTAGTTGGCAATGGTTGGTGGCACACGGAGCTTGGCGTACTCAGGACAATCTTTAGAAAAGGGGGATCAATATCTGCAGCAGGTGTCCTAAATGTGAAAGGCAGAGTGAGGGATACCAATCATCTATTAATTCATTGCACTTCCACCATGCACGTCTCGCATATAATTCTGAATATTATAGGGGTGAGCTGGGCAATGCCTACGACAACTACTTACCTCCTAAATGTTGGTAACTGAAAGGGATGGGAAAGACCAAAGCAAAAGATGTGGATAAAAATGCCTGTTGTCACCTGGCGGATCATCCGTAAAGAAAGGAAAACGAATTTTTGATAGCAAAAGGAATCTATTATCAGCATTTAAGAACATATGCATTTCTTACTGTTTTATTGGTGTGACATGGCAATCGAAAATGACGCGGAGGCCATGATAGATTTTAGAGCTCATTACATATCCTGTAATTATGTAAATACTTTGCAGCAGTTTGATGCTCTTTAATACAATAGTTTTACCTACCAAAAAGAAAAATAAAGAGAGAAGGAAAAAATAATATTCCTACAAATCTCTAGTTTCCTGACTACAGGGATTTGGGAATATTTCTATATTTACGTAATATCGACATATTCCATATTTAGCAGGCTTAATTAGAAAAGGAAAAAATTGAATCAACATAAGCTCTTACATTTTTAATGCAAAAGAAAATAAACAAACCTGGAGAACCCCCACAAGAGGAGAGGAAGGCACATCACCAAATATATGAATCGAAACAGTGGACATAGCCATAGACAATGGTCTCATACTTGGTTTGACGCAATGCAGACAGACATAGTTTACAGGGCCCTGCATTCATAGTGTAGAATGTTAAAGAAGTAAGGAACAGGCTGATAGTCGTCAAATGTTAGATAAATACAACTAAACGATCATGTCAATTAATTGGGATATGACAGGTAACAATGTCAAAGCCAGTTACTAATTTTGGAAACTTACAAGAGCAACGAAAAACTTTACTGACAATACCAATCATAGCAAAACAATTCTAATAGTTCTGGATCATTATTTTTGCTCAAATTAGACTTCTGATCTCAGATGCAACATCTAAAGGAAAAGAGGACGGAAAAGGTATCTTATTGAGAGAAAGCATGCTGCTGAGAAATAGCCAACATTGAATTTGCTATTAAAAACACTATGATATAATGTAGAGAACATAAATCAGTTTCAAAAATTAAGGAGGTAGAGAAAACAAATAACATGATCAAATAAATTACCTGTGTTGCAAATACTAACAATTCTCCTAGTGCAAAGAGCGCGATGAAGGCATACAAGCTCCGAAAACAAAAGGAAGCAAAGCAAAATATTGCTCCAAAAAATGTTGCCACTGAAAGAAGCTGCACAGAGTACACTGACATCATTAGTGGCAGGACAGTTACACCACAGGAGAAGATATGAGATTAACATGACAACTGATCTTCCCCAATCATCCTTTGATACAAAGAATCTGCTACTTTGAACCAAGGAGAGTTGTATAAGCCCGAAAAATCAATCTTTTCCGTCCTAGTAGAAACACCATAAATTTGGGATTTCTGACTGAACAGGCATTAGATAATAAGGTTTAGTTCTTGACACTTCAAACTAATATCATTGGATGCTCAAATATAATTTACACACAGAATAACCTGTAATACCACATCACTCAGCATAGGGCTGAAGAAGACAGATATCCGCAACAAAATAGAGGCGTTATAAAGGGTTGAAGAAGATGCGAGACTGAATGAAGGAAAAATAAAGGGGATCCCCGATAATGGAATTTCAGGAGGTGGCAAAACATGAAGAAATATCTTGGAGATAAAGATCCAGATTCTTGTGGATCAAGGTGGGGGATAAAAGCACCAAAGTTTACCACAAAATTGCCAAAGCAAATAGAAGGTACAACTTAATTGAGAAGCTGAAAATAAATGAGGAGATGCTAAAAGACAAAGAAGTTATCAAGAGAGAGATTATTAAATACTACAGCAACCTGTACAAAGAAAAATGAGGGGTGGAGGCCTTGTTACGAACATAGATTTCCCAGATTAAATAAGGTGGATAAGGAGGATTTCCAAAGGCCTCTCTCAGAGGAAGAGTGAGGTGGAAGAAATTATTAGAAGTTATGAAGGGGAAAAGGCTCAGGGCCTGATGGTTTCAATATGATATCTTACAAGCACTACCGGACTGTAGTAAAGGAAGATATTATGGCTGTGGTGAACTTTTTCCATCAGAGTGGAAATACTGAAAGAAATTTTAATACATCTTTCACTGCATTAATGCTGAAGAAAGCGGGGGTAGAGGAAACAAAGGATTCAGACCAATAAATCTGGTGGGGAGTTTCTACATAATCATTTCTAAACTACTGGCAGAAAGATTAAAGGTGGTAATGAATTTTATGGTTGCAGACTCTTCAATGGAATTTATAAAAGGGAGCCAAATTACAAATGTGGTTTTGATTGCTAATGAGTGTTTTGACAGTAGAAGAAGACAGGAAGAAACAGGGCTATTGCGCAAGTTGGACATTGAACTGCTAGGTACTCAAAGGAAACAGTAAACTATTGAAGAAGACTTGCAATACAGTACCTGCTTGTGTGTGTTGGGCTGTATTGAAGGAAAGAAACGCCAAATGTTTTGAAGGTAAAACAGATACCAAACAAAAGCTCAAACAAAACTGTTTGTGGTTGTTGGCTTTTTGGTGTAATCTTCAGGATAAATATAGCATGCTAGATTTTATAGATACTTTGCAAGAATAGATTGTTGTAAGGTGGAATCTTCCTTTTTGTCTTTGTTTGTTATGAGGGATTCCGAGATAGTGTGCTGCTTTTGCACTTTCTTAGTGCCAAGTTGCTTTATTTTATAATATAATGCTGACTTACCTTATCAACATATATATATACACACACACACACACACACACATTACTCAATACTGTAAGAATTAGCATTTAGACTCCTAGGGCACTAGCAAATTAATCTCCTTGTTGGACACAGTTTCATGCCGCCCCCTTCCCAGTTCTATATAAAGGAGTCCTTGGTATAACCTATTCACATCAAGTTCCAGAAGAAACCCTTTCGAGCAGCATCTACATGACCCTTTAGGTTAAATTCTCTATTTCTATTTCTTTACCTTTTTAGTTAGTGTCTTAGTGATCACCATTCTTACTCTTATTCAAATTATTTCATACCAGAAGATATCTCATTCTAATCATTGCTTCATATACTGAGAAATTCTTACCAACCATCCACAATTCAAGAAAATTAAGATAACACAGAAACTCATGACTTTTGCCAAAATTTAAAAAGGACAATTTTTGGGGATTGAATAGCTTGGATATTTTGATGATAGTAATAGTTCTAATTAGGCTATGGGTGATCTAAAAATTAAATAAGTTGATCAGTATGACAGGATTCAGACCACTTTGAGCTTTGTCCCAAGACTCTCGTTTAGGGTTGATTTATTTGAGTGTAATCATCACCTTGGAACAGTTAATTGTGTGGATTGACACTTGCTGACAGACTAGAGACATAGCATTAACCGCTAAGTTTCGAACTTGAGTATGTGACGTCCTTACCCCTAAATGCCTGTTTTGGCTAATCTAATCATGTATAGTGCTTGGAGATTGTGTAAATGGCATCATATGTAGCTTCATGCACACGCATGATGTATATGTTGGAATGAACGTATATATGGTTTGCAGGTTAAAGTTACAAACAGCTTAACCCCAATAAACATTTGTTCCTTTTTAAGAAGTTGCATTGTGACATTCCAGCCTCAAATGTCTTTCGTATGCATTCGTTGATTTATAGTATTTCAGGTTGAACATGAGTATAATAGTTGTGTGCAGTGGTTTCATTGTGGGAAGTGCATCTGAGGATGCACCTTGTGTTAAGAGAAGTCATCCAGCGGAAAATTTTACTATATAAATGATATGCAAAAGAAGCAAATAGTGGATGCAAAAAAGAAATGACACCACTTGACAGCAAATGTCACTTGCTACACTGGTAAAACGTGCCTAAGATCGTTGAGAGATTGAGGGTTCTATGCTCAGAAGGAGCAGTGCTTTTTACATTTTTAAGACCTTTTATGCTCTCAATAGGTATTACAAAACTGAACTAATGGACCAGGCAGCATCCAGTTTTCTCACTACTTTTTTTCTAGTTCATTCTAGTCCAAATAACTTGGATAAAATTCATTATTTTCTTTTGTTTGAATTTGATGAATTCTACGAAATTATTTATGGTTTATCTAAGTTAATTTTTCATTTGCAATTCAATAAAGAGTTATGTTTATAAATCATCTTTCAAACTTTTAAAAACTAAGTTTAACACCTCAAAATTCATCTAGCTTAGAAGAAAGGGTCAAAAAGACAGAAAAATGTTGATAAAGTAAAGGAGTTAATTTTAAAATTCTTAAAAGCTGATCCTGGAAAAAATTCGCATTCAAAAACACATCAAATGTTCATGAAAGAAAACCATATCTTCAAAAAGGTACTTTTCATCCTCGAAATCACCATTTTCTAGAAGAAAGTTTCATGATCAAGTACCTTGCTTTAATCCCCAAAGATTTATTGAACATGACATGTTGGAGTATAATGTAACAAAAGATGCAACATTCTAATATGATGTCATTGAAGTGCTTTGTTCTTTTATTAACTTTTTAAAATGTGACACTGCTTAAAAAGAATCATGCACATGCCACTGGGAAGTGGATGACGGATACTGAGTGAATTTTCATATCGACCAGCTAAGTGTGGCATCCCATAACCACACGTGCAAAGTTGTATCTTTACCATTTGACTATGGCCAACACCAAGTCCAAGAATTTGCTAGCAGTGACAATGTCAAGCACAATACTGCTCTACTGTAAGCTGGTGTCATGATGTAAACATGATGCCGGTCCATTTCTTCTTTCTTTTTTTTTTTTTTGGGGAACGGGTAACAGTATATTCACATAATTTCATCATCCAAACAAAGATGAGAGTGAGCAATTACATCACCATAGGGTAAAAAAACATAAGGCCATAAGAACTAGTCTATGGAGCTTTACAATTTCCCTATAAAGTCAACAAAAAGCTCTAGATCCCCCATCATATCCTGTTTACACCAAAAATATAGAAGACTAACGCAATTCATTCTGATTATTTGAATGTCCTTTCTTTTATCTTCAAAGCCTCTTGCATTTCTTTCCTTCCACAATGTCCACCAGATGCTTGCAGGGATCAATTCCCACCAGTCCTCTTCTAACTCTCTTCTTCCAATCTCTTTCCAGCAGTCCATCATACTTTTACTAGTTTTGGGAACCACCCAACTCACTCCATGTATACACAAGAACATGTTCCACAGATTTGCAGCTATTTTACAGTGTCGAAATAGATGGCTATTTATTTCAGCAAACTGGTCACACGTAAAACATCTTGAGCAAATTTGTCGACCTCTTCTCTGCAGTACTTCATGTGTCAAACAAGCTTTTCTGCAAACTAACCACACAAAACAAGAAACTTTTAGGGGGACTTTGGCTTTCCATATTAGCTTCCAAGGAGCTTCCTAATTTGTTGTTGGCTAGTAATTTCTTCTCCAATAGCAGGACTTCACAGTGAACACATCTTTGTTGTGAAGTTTCCACACTGGTCTGCAAGGTGTATTGGTAATTCTGTTGAAATTGTTTATCACCATAAGCAAACCTGCAACTCTTTGAACCTCCCAATCATTTAAGGCTCTTCTACGGTTGAAATTCCAACCAGTCCATTTCTTAATGGAATCCTTCATAGTTATATGTTCCTAGTTACAATTGCATTCTGGCAGCCACTTGGGTGTACATTTCAACTACTAGTTTAGCCTGTGACCACAACACCAGTTTGGCATGGAGTTACATTTGCATTTTTGCTAATGTTGACCATGCATGCATGCATGCATATATTTTCTTCTTACACTTATCCAAAACTTTTAGGAACAGATCAATAAAGCTTTACTGGTCTAGATGACTTACCCTCGCTTCATGCGTAAATGCAGAGGCAAACATAACGCTAGACTTTTGGGCAATGTTGCTTAGACTCTTAGAAATGTCAACTGGTGTGTGTTAGATTCATCAAAAGTAGTTCATTTTAAGGATCCAACATGGGTGTGACATCCTTCTTAGAAAGTCCGAGCAACATAGATCTTGGGAATTACAATTTCATGCTTGCATTGCATCTCACATACTTAGTACATTCAAACATACTAACGCACATCTTGTGTACATGATATCACCATGTAAGGACCGGCGCTCCACCTCCTCCACCGGCTCGTGGCTAGCTTGACGTTCACGCCTAGTAGTTAATTAATGAGCCCTTAGATTCGAGCATTTCACCTTTTACTTCATGCCTTGTATCTTGGGGACGTTTATGTATTTTGAGTTGTTCATTAGAGACTTTTACTTTCTATCTTATTTTCATGTCTTTTATATTTGAGGGGAATCATGATTGTGTTTTGGCCCCCACTATGTCTCATATAGGATGGTATGTTTGGACGTTATGACTTTAGTATGAGATGTTGTCTTTCGATTTCCAAAGGATTTAAGTCCCTTAGTTCCCTTTTCCCCACTTTTAATTTTGCATTATGTTGTTAATTACCTATGAATGCTTGATGAATGTTAAGAGACTTGGGTGAGGTGCCTTCGAGTCCCTCAATCACTGTGTTACGACCAAGCCCTAGGCTTGGGTTGTGACACATGCCTCTCAACTCAAGAAGTAAGGGCAAAGGACTCAAATATAAGCTTGCAAAAGATTTTTGACTTAAGGCATCTACAACCACATTGGCTTTATCAGGTGATAGTCAATAGAGCAGTCATAATCTATGATGAAATCCAACAATCTACGTTGTCTTAAGTTCAGCTCTTTCTGAGTATCCAAGTATTTTAAGTTGTTGTGATCAGTGAATATATGACAATTTTCTCCATACAAATAATGCCTCTATATCTTTAAAGCCAAACACTACAATAGCGAGTTCAAGATCATGAGTAGGATAATTCACTTCATGTGGTTTTAATTTCCCTTCTTGCATCAAAACACATCCCAGGCCACAATGAAAAGCATCATCACTACATTTCATGTACTTTTTCCCTTCAATTGGTAGAGTAAGCGTAGGAGCTTGTGTCAACAACGATTTGAGATTTCAAAGTTCTCTTGGCATTTGTCATCCCAAGTAAACTTTGTTTCCTTTTTCAAGAGTTTAGTCAATAAAGTTCACTTGGGATGATGAATGCCAAGAGAACTTTGAAACTATCAAATCCTTGTTGACACAAGCTCCAATACTTCTGGTATATCATGAAAGAACTAAACATATTGAGGTTGACTATCATTTTATTCGCGAGAAAATTCAGGAGAACTTGATTTCCACTGGCTATTGAAGATAGGAGAGCAACTAGCTGATTTGCTCACAAAAGCGTTGCATGGAACTCGAGTTGATTATCTTTTTAACAAGTTGGGCATGATCAATATCTATGCTCCAACTTGAGGAGGAGTGTTATAGAATGAATATAGACTTCATTCCTAGTCATGCACATAGCTTTATTTAGGTAGTAGATCTATAAGAATCATCTTTTATTTCATTCTTAAGTTAGTTTATTTCTTTCCTAAGTTAGCACACAATCTATTGTATTTATACATTGCTTTTCTATTGGAATGAAACAATTTCCATCTGATAACAGGGTTATAGTTTTCATACATCAATTGTTAACATGGGCATTCAGTAAGGGCCTGAGCTTCTTTTTATTCTTCAATTCCTATAAAATTTTATGTCCAATCATTTGCATTAATCAATTTGTTATCTACTATACGCTTGCGTGTATCCTGCATCATATCAAGAACACAACACAAGACAAGGTTGATCAATTGAGAAAATGCAAATACAATGAAAGTGATCAAGATCCCAAACATTTAGATCTGAAAGCAGTTTTCTGGATTTAGATATTAAAAGAAAACCTTTGGAATGCTAGGAATCTACCTTAAAAGCATTGGATATCGTGGAAGTCATTAGATCCAGAACAAAACCTCCTGCTAAGGTTCCAAATATTCCACATACGATAGTAACACCTCCAAACATCAGATCTGCATTGTTCTGCAGAAGGAATCAATTGCAGATCAGCTACCTATCATTAACATATGTTTTTTGGTTTTAATTTGTTTAAAATGCAAGACTGATCCACAATAAACTGAAACAAATAACTAGTTCATGCAACAAAAACAATGTTAGGGTGGGAAAGTGACCAACTGAACTCAATTAACTTAGAAATAGTAATGCTCAAGAAAGACTCGCTCCCAGAAGGAAAGAATTTATCAACAGAATTACGTACATCTCTTTTGAGAATACTTATGAAGTGAAGACTCTAAATGCTTACCATGTGGTATATGTAATAACCAGCCTTTGGTCCCCAATACGAATATGCACCAATTACAAAATTATAAGCTATGTATCCTGCAAACAACCATTCAAATAGAATAATCAGAACCTAGCACTAGATAATTGAAATGTGCTAGCTAGTTTAGTGCATAGATGAGATCACAGCAATTTTAGGAAAAACTAACCTCTTGGCACATGCAATGCGTGTGTACCATCGTTTCAATAAGTGAAAAAACTTTATAAAGTCACATAAATATTATTAAAGAATGTGCTTGAGTTACAAAATAATAATCAAAGCAAAAATTTCAAGTTTTTGAGAAAAATGAATGGTGATCCTATTTAGCCACAATTGATTTTAGTTGCCCATCAAAAAGAAAGAAGGGAAACTAACTTAAATAATTGCCAAAAGGTTAGACAGCAGATGTATAAGATAAGCAAGATAAGCATAAAGAGTTGTATAATATGTGTATGTTGGCTAGCGGCTGAACATTTTTTTGACTGAGCAGCCAATGCATAACTTCCCCAAAAAAGAATGTGATTTTTAAGTTTTGACTTCAATGCTCTTGGCTATTATATATAGTTTGTTGAGTTTGAAATAATTTTTCTGACGAACAGTTCCTTGTAAAGATTCTATAATATATGTAAATAAAGTAGGTAGCTTTTTTTTTTTTTTTTTGGACACAAGTAACAGTTATATTCAATAAGAACTAAGCCACCCCAGGAAAAAGGGGTAAATTGGAAGCTTTACAAGCATCAAAAGGGTGCTTAAACCCCTTCCTAGAACCCAGCTTCCAAGCATCAAAAGGGTGCTCAAACCCCTGCCTAGAACTCAATACAATTATACATTGCCAATTCAATATACTAACTCTCCTACTTCCTCCTATATGCTTTTTACACCAAAAAGGAACAAGCTAAGACAATTCATCCTAATTTTCTGCATAGAATTGCTAATGCCTTCACAATGTCTACCATTCCTTTCTTTCCCCCACTGCCCACAAAATGCAAGCTGGAACGATCTTCCACCAGTCCTCCTCCCCACCTCTTTTCCCAATACTCCACCAATTGTTTAACAGTGCCAAAGTAGGACTAGGTATTACCCAAGTTATCCCCAAAATACAAAAGAACATGTGCCGCAAATTTATAGTTGCCCTGTAGTGTAGGAATAAGTGTTCATTATTTTCACCCTCTTGTTTACACAAGAGACATCTTGAACAAATCTGAAGACCTCTTCTTTATAGCTTACTTGAGTTAGACAAGCTTTCCTAGTCACCAACCAGACATAGAATGACACCGTCATAGGGATATTTACTTTCCAGACTTATTTCCAAGGCCAATTCTCCTTTACAGGACTTTTTTGATTCAACTGCCAATACACCGACTTTACTAAGAAGGCCCCTTTACTATTTAGTTTCCACCAGAGTTTGTCCATAGAATCAATGTATCCACACAAAAGTTCCCAATATCTGAAGCAGTGTGACAAAGCTCTCTACTTCCCAGTCATTAAGAGCTCTTCTAAAGATTAGGTTCCACCCTTGTTGACTCCTATGTTGCTCGAACTCTTCAAAAATGTCGACGGGTGCATGTGGATCCTCCAAAAATAGTGTATTTTTGAAGGATCCGACACGGGTGCAGCAACATTTTTGGAGAGTCCGAGCAACTTAGGCTGACTCCACATTAGGTTGATCGTGACATGTTGTTGGAGACTTAAAGAAAAAATAACTCAAAACATAGACTTCGGATTGCTCTGCTCAATCCAGTGATCAGCTTGCAAACATATTCATCAAGCCCCTAGTCGGTCCCAGAACAAGTTATGCATGTAACAAGCTTGGTACATATAATTTGTATGCACCAGCTTGAGGGGGATTGTTAGAATCCTGGGAATATTCTATAGCATATGTCTAAATATAGTCGGTAGTTTAATTTACTCCTCTTTTAATTAGGTATTAATTTGTATTGATTTTCTTTCCTTTTAGGACATGTATATTTAGCTATAACCTCAATAATTGTGGGAATAATCAACTAGAGTTCTCTCACAAACTCTTGTCATCTCACATTTATAAAATTCCATTGTAAAACCATCCGTACCAGGAGCCTTGACTACTGCACACAAGTTGACAACTTTGAAGACCTTTGCCTCTATGAAGGGTCTTCGTAACCATTCACTCTCTTCATCACTAATTTTTGAGAAATCTGTGAATTCAAATGAAGGCCTCCAAGTTTCTGGTTCTGCATATAGCTTCTTGTAAAAATCCACCATGGTTCTTTTAATTATAGGCATTTGCACTACTTCTTCATCCCCAATTTTCGACCAGTCTATGGTATTATATCTTTTATGTGGAGTAGCCATTCTCTGTAAGAATTTAGGGGTCATTTGGTGTAATAAGAGAAGTTAATCCCGGGATAATTTTTGGGAGCCCTTTAATCCCCTGTTGGTTGCAAAGGCTAGAGTAACTTATCTCAAGATTAACAGTTAATAATGGGAAAAATATCCCTCCCTGGAGATGGAATAGTAATCCAAGGACAACTTATCCTGGATAAAGTATGTAAAATAACAAAAATACCCTCCTTAAACACTCTTTTACACACTACTTTTATATTCATGTATATTAACATAATTTTTAAAAATATTTATAATAACATTCACAACCTTAAATAATCATTGTTTTTACAATAATATATTTTTTTATCAAAAAATTACATTTCTTATAAATACTCTTTCTATTTAT
>JAPFFP010000008.1:13674254-13701328 GCA_026153255.1 Solanum medicagineum | reverse complement strand
GTAGACCATGTATGTCACAGTATGATCACGTTTAGTAGCTAAACCACCGGGGCCCCAACGGCCTAATCATATGCATTTCCTTTTGCTTATAATCACTGCCTATCTACTGCATCACACGTTAGAGATAGAAATCACGCATTATAAGGACAGAACGAGCAAAGTTATAGGTTGGTTCTTCCGAGCCTTATCGGCAACGGGTGCCGGTCCGCCCTACGGGGATTTGGGGCGTGACAGTTAAGCTTAGGAAGAAGGAACTTGCTGTTATGGAAGAATTTCCTCAAAACCCTAGCTTCATTTTCTTGTTCTTGTCTTCGTAGGGAGAATATCTTTGTCTCAGGAAATTTTAAGAATGGAAGAATGAAAGAAAGAATAAGGTTCTTAGGGCTTTAAAGGCTTGTTTAGGGCGCCCCTTGAGTCTAAAAAAATGACATGGTTTAGGATTAGATTTGGAGAAAAAGACAAAATTGCCCTTCATTAAAACTGTTGGAAAGGATCCACAGAAGCCCCAATTACTGGTGGTGGATGAAACCACATACCATAGTACAGGTCGTACTGTTCTCCATTTCCAATCTTCAGAAACTGTTTGCCAAACCCAAACTACGAAACCCCTTCTTACAGCCCGTCCTTCGATCTATGGGTCATGATTGGACTCGTGGAGTTCTTTCACATTTAGCCAAATTTCTCACTTCCCTGGACGTCATCCACGAAGGCTTTCTATAGGTCGTGCATTGGTCTACGGACCGTCCTGTTAATCGTAGATTACCTTACAAAAACTTCAAATTTCCTTCATGTCTGGAACCCTCACCTATGCACCTTCTACGAGTCATCAACACTTCTACGGCCCGTCAATGGCCTCGTGGGCCACTTTATACTAAGAAATATTTTCCCTTTCCTGAAGTTCTCATCCACAAGCTTGGTCTACGGCTCGTAGTTTGAACCACGGGCCGTGGACTTGGCTTCATGAATTGACCCTGGTCATTCTCAATCCAACATTTCTGTACTTTCTAGGCTTCTCAACTGAGGATCGTTACAGCTATGTAATATTTTCCAATAACTACAATGTAAATATTTACTTTATCCCCATTTTCACAACTTTTCTGTATGGTATTACCACAAAATACTTTATGATAATATTTAATTTAATGCCTCCTTTATTTACATTTCAAGAAAGAATGCAGGCACTACTCTCTTAGGGCATGTTTGGTAGGATGTATTATATAAAAATAGTCCATGGATTAAAAATATTCTTTGGATAATTTAACTAAGCCATTGTTTGGTTACTTTATTTGATTTAACCCTTGAATTTGTTATACCTCATTCATGGTATTATTTTATCCCTAGAAAATGGAGGGATAGCTAATCCAAATTTTAACAATCCTTGGATAAGCCCCCTAAATGACCAAACTATCCTTCAATCCCCTCAATTTTTTTAATTATTTTTTTATTTTCTTGATGTTATGTTTTATATTTGTTGTTTTGTACTAATAAATTTATTTAAATAAATTGACTTACAACTTTTTTTCATTTTTGGGTTCATATTTACATAATATAAAATAATTTTTGTCATATCAAATTTTTAAATTTTGTTTATTTATGGGTTCATATTTGCATAATATAAAAAATAAAATTGGCATGTCAAAAATTTATTTCGATAATTAATTTAGTTGAATTATTTTGTTGATACAAATGTCTTATTGAGTGATTTTATTATACAAAACAATGCTTAATAGATAAATTCTCAAAGTTGAGTGATTTAACAATATTAACGTCCTTTAAAACTACAACTTGCAATTTTTATGCGTAAATGTAGATGGTTTATTCGATATTATTATTTACGGTCTTTTCGATTTTAAAAGTAGATGTTTTATCTTTATTAAATTAAAAATTGTTATTTTGTAAATAATCAATTTATTAAAATGACAATTATTTATCTTCAAATAACTCAAGTGAAAAATTAAGTAGAAAACACGACAATAAATTTGTTCTTCTCCAAGCTAGTATATATATTCTCCGGTAATTATCTACTTGACATATTATATGAAATATAATATCCCATAATAATTCAAGTATATAATTAAAAAAGAAGGTTTTTACGCAATTTTAACCTCTGCGCTATTGATATTTGTACCAAACGACCCTTAATAATTAATTAAAAAATAAAAGAAAGAGGATAGGCTAGTACATTTGGAGCAGCCGGGTAATTTGGTGGTAAAGAGACCATTTTTGTCAATGTGTCTAAAGAACCCTCGAGTTGTAGCAAAACCCAGTTGGATTGATGAAATTAGGCATGAGGCTGTCAGCTGCTACAAGGTCTCCCTCGTTATTTCCCTCCTCCAGCTTTCCTCATCTGTCTGCCTCTACTTCACTACCCCAAACGCTTCCTGCTTCCATCTTCTCCTCTTTGCTCACTCCCATCTCAGGTAGGTTTCTCTCTTTCTCTCTATATCTATTCTCTGCTTGATACACCAATTTTTGTCATTGTGTGTGTAGTGAAAGATGTGTATTATCTATGCATCTATTTTTCTGCTTGATGAACTTTTCCAAATCTCTATGCGCCAATTATAATTCTGATGCTAAAGCCTTTTTTTTAATTATTTTCTTTCTTTTAGATGATTACTAAGGGACTGAAAAGTGAAATTACAGGTTAATGAATAGATGGGTTTTACCTTCCTTTTGTGATAGGTAAATATTCTATTTTTCTGTTGGATGGACCCTCCAAAATCAGATCTATGTTTATGCCAGGATTTTCCAGAAACATGATGCTGATGTAAAAGCTGGGCTTCTTCTTGTTGAGTAGAGCGACTGAAATGTGAAAATACAGAGATATGATTCATCTTACTTCTTGTTCCATGCGTGTCCGCTTTGGAATAAGCTCAAATGGGTTCAAAGAAAGCCTTTTTCATTTTCTTTGTCCCCCATTTAAAATGTGATACAACTGGAGAATGATAAGATGAGCATATGATATGTTTCATTCTATTTGTTTTTCCTTGGATTTTGCTTAATTGAATATCAAAGAAATAATGTTTTTTATATAGTTGTCAATCTGTTTTGTACAACTTATATGGATCATTGTTTCATGAATGGTATTAACTTTACAGGGAGGAACAAGTCGTTCTTACGTGCTCAGAATCTTGCTTGTGAGAGCGTGGAACAAATGGATTTGAACAAGGAATTTCCAGAATTAAAAAAGGATCTATACCCCTCTATAGAGCCATATTCTACTGGTCTTTTGGAAGTTTCGGACCTTCATACTATATATTGGGAGCAGTCAGGAAATCCTAATGGCCATGTGAGTTGTTTTTCTTATTTTTCTCATATTAAGATAACACTAACATAATCTTTCCATTGCCCATAAACAGTCAAGTTCATCAAAGATGTCTCCTCTTTGAGCTAAAAACATCATGTTTACACCAAAAGTAAAAAGTGCTAAACAATTCATTTTGAAAAGCAAAAAGAGTGTTAAACAATTCATTTTGATCTTCTGCAAGTTTTTCGCGCATCCTCAAAACACCTCTTTCTTTGCAGTCCAAACTGCCCACCATATACATGCTGGGACAATCTTCCATCTCTGTTGCCTTGGCATCCTCAACCCAGCTGCTGAGAACTCCTTTAATGCACCCAGGTTTACCCACTTGATCCCTTTCAGGAACATTCTCCATAGTTGCTCTGTCAATGTGCAATGCAAGCAAGATGGCCGATGTCTCTGTTTGCTCCCCACACAAAAAACGTCTGGAAGCCAACATTCGTCCAAAAACTAAGTACCAAAAGGGAAAGTAGGATGTTTATATCAATTCTTTTAGTAAATTAAAGACTAATATATCCCTAAACTACACCTTAAAATATAATCAGGCTGAAAATAGCTAAATTCGTAGGGATCGAAGTGTTTAGAAGTCCAGTAATTGTCTAGACGTTTTTGGCTAGCATCAAGGCCAGTTCGTCTAGATATTTTTCTGCTTCAGCTGCCTTCTTTCTCTATGCCCGTCTAGATGATTTTGGTTTACGTTTTTGGGGCTGCTTCACTTATGCCTCTTTGTCCTTCCCTTGGCTTGATTCTTGGTTTCCAAGTATCTTTACAACATTCCAAGGGGATGATGTTGACTTGGAAAATCCCCCTTAGCTTGCGAGGTCATGGAAGAGAACTAAGATAATTCAGATGCTCATGAGAGCATTATCCATAATCAAGGCCTTAAAATACAATTAAGCTGAAAGTAGTGAACACGGGAGGGACTGAATTGTCTAGAAGTTTTTGGACAGCTTGAACTGTAATTCGTCGAGATGTTCACCCCTTCCTCCTCTTTCTGAGAGTGTCCTTTCAGTTTCTCAGCTGCCTTAATAAGTCAACCTCAAGTCATGTTACAATGAATGACTTCATTTGGAATAAAAGATCTATTTTTGAGAAAGAGGATTCTAGTGTTACTCTTTCTTGAAAGTATTGAGGGGCAGATAAGGGGCTTAGAAAGGTTAATCATGAAGAGCTATTTTGTGCCTCTTAAGAAGGTGATGGTGTGAGAAATTTATCAAGTATATCCCCTTCAGTTTCTAGTCATTCTTCTTGTTTTGATAGTTGATTCTTGTTTTCTGAAATTCAGACCATTGAAATAAAATATCATTGGCATCCCGAGTTGGAAACTTAATTAAGTCCGATTTGTACTACATTTTTGGCAAGCTTAGCTTACTTGCAGCATGTTAGTGTTAGTGCCCAAAGGTCCCTATTAGGTGGCCATTTTATGTTCTAAGGTTGCTTGTCTATTCTACATAACCTTTTGTAAATTTGCAAATGCAGCATCAGACCATGATTTTAAAAGCAATTTGCAAATGCAGCATCAGACCATGATTTTAAAAGCAATTTGCAAATGCAGCATAAGACAATGATTTTAAAAACAAAAGAACGCAGAAAAGTATCAGGATTAGTAGAACTTAACGTGGAAAGTGAGTAGTGACGTGCACTAACCCTAGCATGTTGAACCGAAGCTCACTTCTTGTAGAAAATAAAGAATTACCAAGCGTATATGCATTTGGTATTTTATTATCAGAAATCATCGAGGTACCTGTGTAAGTAATACAGTCCATATAATTGCAGAAACTATCAAAATTAAAGAACTTCATTCTTGATTCTACGAGAATTCTTATGAAGCCTTTCATTTGCTTCTCTTCGATGTAAGTTTCTACGTTCAGCCTCCATTGTACAATAATGCCAATATTATTTCAACTCCTCAAAAGTTGAGATTCAAAAGATTGAACGCTTCTCATTAGGCTCACTTTACACGTCATTATTTAAAGCGCATACTACTCTGAAGCACATGATCTTACCCATGAAACAAACGATAACCCTTCGCGTCACATCAATTGATCGCTTTAAGCAATAACTTTTAATAACACTGGGATCAGATTTCTACTCATACGTGTGGTCCATTTTCTCAGAGGATCCCCAGTCCTCTTCCATAGTAGGAGAAGGGAGGAGGCTCAGGGGACTAGCATATAATGACTGCATTTGCTTATAGCTTCAGATTAATCTGTTTCGCTTTTGGTAGAGAACATTTTTTATATTTTTGGGGCAGTGATGTAAACCTATACCAAGGTAGGGTTATATGTCTCTTTTTTTTTTTGACTCTCTGATGCCTTCACATGATGCAAAATTAGGTGAAATTTGCTATTTTTAGCAAAGATATTTGATATATAGTCTTTTTGAAGATATGTTCCATATTTGCAGCCGGTAGTGTTTCTCCATGGAGGCCCTGGAGGTGGGACTTCACCCAATAACAGGAGGTTCTTTGATCCTGTCTTCTATCGAATCATTCTGTTTGATCAGGTTGGTCTTATCAACTATAAAGTGCTAATCCATGCACTTTGTGCTTTTTCAAATGTGAGCCGAGGGCCTATCAGTAACAACCTCTCTACCTCTGAGGTAGGGGTAAGGTCTGCGTACAACTCTACCGTCCCCACGCTCCCTTGACCACACTGGGTATGTTGTTGTTTGTGGTTGTACTTTTTCAAATGAAAGCATTTGGTATCTTCCAGAGAGGTGCAGGTAAAAGTAAGCCTCATGCTTGCTTGGAGGAGAACACAACATGGGATCTTGTTGGGGATATTGAAAAATTAAGAGAGCACTTAAACATTCCAGAATGGCAGGTGAAAATCGCTCTCCTTTTGTGACTACTAGGTCGATGATACTTCATAAGCCTCTCATAGGTGTGAGTTTGCAGGTATTTGGTGGCTCATGGGGAAGCACTCTTGCTCTTACATACAGCATATCACATCCTGACAAGGTCTGTTCGTAATTATTGTTTTATTTCCAAGTTTTGTAGTTCAAACTTGTAAGGAGGAAGTGATAAATTCTATTCTCAGTATCATGTTAAATCTACGTCATTGCTAAAGAATTTGAATGACCTTTCTGTTAAAGGTTACTGGTATCATTCTTAGAGGGATATTTTTGTTGCGGAAGAAAGAAATTGATTGGTTTTATGAGGGTGGAGCTGCTGCAATATTCCCTGATGGTAAGCTTCTGAATTTCATGCATGCATATGATTGAGTAATAATGGACAAGGGAAACCAACCAACTGAACCTAGTGCACAGCTGTATTTAGTTGTTGTAGAATCTGAAAAGTGTAAACTATTTCATCTGATGCTGGAATGTAATAATTTTATTATATATGAACGTGAGATGTCGGATATAAAAGTAAGGACTTTGGCATGGGCATTCCTATTTGATTTTTCCATATGAAGATGACGAACAACATTTATATCTACTTTTGGATCTTTGCAATACTCACTCGAACGCTAATGTTTTAGCAAGTTCACTGTTTCAAGTTTACGAATCAAATGCATTCTCCAGAGCATATGCTTAATTTTGCAATTTCTGGCAAAGTTGTGATTGGTTTGAGGCGCTTCTTTTAACCAATTTTTTTTTTTTTGGTGAAACTGATAAGTTTGTATTCCTCAGTATTAAGGATATGCTGGCCACCACGAAAAAGTCAGATTACAGACTCCCTATCAGGTCTGTAATCTGTTCGGTATCTTCTATTCGTAGTTGTTTACACCAAAAAAGTGAAGATACAATGCAATTCCATTTGACTTTACGAATGGAATTGGACCTGGCATTTCTCTTCCTCCATACTGACCACCATATACATGAGGGAATTAATCTCTACCATCTCATTTGGCTCTTACTTCCTTCTCTTCCAATTCAGCAGCTAAGAGAGTCTGCTGCATTCTCAGGCATGGACCAGATAAATCCAGTGATGTTGAGAACAAATTCCACAGCTGAGTAGTGTACTTGCAATGCAAAAAAAAAAAAAAAAAAGGTGCTTGTTTTTCTCCTCAGTCACCATACATAGAAAACACGTAGGAACCAATTGTCTTCCCTTCCTCCGCAACACTTCTTGAGTTAGGCAGATCTTTTTGATAACCAACCAAGTGAAGCACTTAACTTTGGTAGGAATGCTGCTTTCCCAAAAATTATTCCACTTGCATTTATTATTTGTATTAGTCACCTGGAGACTTATTGTGTCGGCACACTCTTTACAAAAAATATTCCATTTCTATTGTGTTTCCAAAGAGCTATATCAACCTCTATACTAATAATTGAAACTTGCCCTATTTTCTCCAGTAATAATGCTACCCTCTCTATCTCCCAATCATTTAAAAGGCTCCTAAAAGAGATATCCCACCCAGTGTGGACCAACACTCCTGGATTGTCACCTCAGGGTTTACACAGAGAAAGAATAGGTCAGGGAAGGCCTCCTTTAAAGGTTTTTGATCAATCCACCTATCTCTCCAAAATTGTCTTTGCTCCATTGCCAACCTTGAGGTAAATCTTGTTTTCCATTGATTGCCATAAATTCCTAATTGTTCTTCAGATTCCCACTCTATAGGTATCAGTTACCATTTCTGTGCATCATGGTTAAGCTTCACCATACTTACACACAATGACTTCCTTCCACAGAGCCTTGTCCTCAGTGAAGTATCTCCATAACTATTTCAATAGAAGGCTTTCATTCTGTGGCCTAAGATTTCTGAATTCCAGACCCCTACCTTTTTTGCTGAGCAACACTGTTTTTCACTTCACCAAACAGTAACCCTTCCCCTCCTTATTCCCTTGCCACAAAAACTCCCTCCTCATCCTATCCAGTTTTTTCACCACCTTCGCTGTGATTGGAAAAAGTGACATCATATAAGTAGGTAATGAGTCAAGGATAGAATTTGTCAAGATCAATCTACCTCCAATAGATAGATACTGGACCTTCCACTGAGCTAGCTTCCTCTTAGTTTTCTCTAGAATCTCATCCCTTATCTCTAGCGCTTTGTCTCTGTAACCCAGGGCCATACCAATATATTCGGTTGGTGGCTTTTCTATTCTACATCCTACTATGTTGGCCAACCTCTGAATCTGAGGAACCTCCAAAACTTGAAAAAGGCTACTCTTTCCCTAGTTAACTCTCAAGCCTGAAGCATCCTCGAAGACTATCAGAATTAGTCTGATAAATCTAATCTGATTTACTGTTGGCTCACAAAAAATGATGGTACAGTAGATGACATATCTCCTTCCCCTCTGCACTTCTGTTGTTCATCCTGAAACCACTGATCCATCTATTTTGGATTGCAATCCTCGTCATATTATCAGACCCCCCCCCCTCTTCCCCGCTAAAATAAACAGAAAGGGGGAGAGTGGATATCCTTATCTTAGCCCCCCCTTTCAGAGGCGAAAAATCCCACAGGCTCACCATTAACAAGAATAGAGAATCTAACTGTTTGATACAAACTAACATTCATTTCATCCTTTTATCTCCAAATTCCATTTGCCTTAGGATATTGAGGAGGAAGTTCCAGTTCACATGGTCATAAGCTTTTTGTATGTCAAGCTTACAAATTATGCCAGGAATACCATTCTTCATTCTTGCATCTATGCACTCACTAGCTAATAATGCAGCATGCGTGAGTTGTTTTCCCTTTGTGAATGCCATCTGATGGTTATTGACTAGCTTATCTACCACTATTTTGCTAAGTTGTGCGGACTTTTCACTTTTGATGCCACAGCTGTGCCGGATTCTCCGAAAGTACACTATTATTTGACACGTACCCGTTGACATTTTTGAAGAGTCCGAGCAACATAGCTATTTTGAGCCTTTCAACTAGAATTTTAGCTATGATTTTATAAATCCCCCCTAACAGCCTAATAGGTCTATAGTCTTTTAGCTCTGTGGCACTTGACTTTTTTGGAATTAATGTTATGAAGGTTGCATTGAAACTTTTCTCAAAAGTTTGACTGGTGGGAAAAAAAGTTGACAGTATTTACGATATCCTTCTTTAAGGTGTCCCAGAAAGTTTTGAAGAAAACCCCGGGGAAACCATCTGGACCAGGGGCCTTCTCCATAGCACACATGTTGAGGCATTCTGTAATTTCCTCTTCTTCAAATGGTCTCAGCAGCGATGTCTGTTCTTCCTTAGTAATTTTTGTTCCATCGTATAGATTAAAATCTGGTCTCCATTGCTCAGTCTCTTTATACAACTCCTTGAAGAAACTTTGCACCACTTCTTTGATACTGTTAAGATCATTTATTTCAGTGGCATCCACATTTAGTTGATCTATAGAGTTGAACCTTCTTTTTGCAGTACAATTCAATGGAAAAACTTTGCATTTTTGTCTCCATGTTTCAGCCATTAGATCCTTGACCTTTGTCTCCAAGCAATCTCCTCACTTTTTGTTCTCTCTTCATATTTTAAACCCAATCGAGTCTTCTGCATCTAGGTTGCTCGAACTCTTCACTTTTGGTGCTGCACCCGTGTCGACACGACATGGGTGTGGGTGGATCCGTGTCCGATTTGGTCAACCGATTTTGGGTACTTTGACCAAAATCGATAGGAAAAGTATGGGCAGTTTTAATGATTTCTGTAATCTATCAAAAAGCTAAGGTGAAACTGAAGAAAATGGAATACTTTTTATATAGAAATTTCTATGTCACTCCTTTTCCTTTAATCTCCCTTCAGGATTTTCCTCAAGTTCTCCGCATAATATATCATAATTTTGATTTTATTCTTCTACTTTTAGATATTTTATTTATTTTTAGGCAGATCCCCACACTCGTACCCATACATGGATCCATATCCCCGAATCTTAAAAATTAGATCATGAAGGATCTGACCTCTAGATCCGCATCCATATCGGACACTTGCACCCGAGTCCGAGCAACTTAGTTCTGCATCACTTCATCATCAGGGAGGGGTCTCACTTCCTGCACAACTTCCTAGTTTGATATTTGGGTCAAAATATCTTCTTTTCATTGCCTCCAATTTTCCCTATTTCCCCTACTCCACTCTTCCAACTTCCCTTTGAGCAATTTCAGCTTTTGTACCAACACATATCCTGGTCGGCCATCTATATTGAAAGAATCCCACCATTCTCTTACTTTTCCCTTGAAACCGTCTACTTCTAGCCACCAAGTTTTGAACTTGAAATAAGATCTCTTCCATTCCCAATTTCTGCAAGTCAGCAAAATGGGGTTGTGATCAGATAACAACTTTGGTAGAATGGTTTGTTTGATTTGAGAGAAGCTCTCCCCCGCATTCTGCACAGTATAGGAACCTATCAGTTCTGGAGGCACAATCAGAATCCTCACCCCTTCTCCAAGAGAAGGATCTTCCAAATAAAGGAGGATCCACCAATTCTAGTTACTCTATGCACTTGGAAAAGTCAGCCATGCCCCCACTCAACCTGTTGTAGTTTGTTCTCTCTGAGGGATATCTAGTGACATTAATGTCACCACAGACTATCTGTGATCCAAGACAAGTGCTTTTTATACTGATCAACTCTTGCCACAGTATTCTCTTGGTCACTCTATTGCAGTCAGCATACACACCGGTCAAGTGCCAACTCCAGTTTTCATTTATACTGGTGAACTTACCTGTTATGCATTGATTGGCATCCACCACCATCTCCCTATTCCAAATTCTTTTATCCCAAAGGATGAGGATTCCCTCACTGCCTCCCTGAGCCTCTTTTTGTATCTTTCCCATCCATCTATTGTACCATATACTCTGAATAACATTGTCTATCTGGCCATCTAATTTAGTTTTTTTTTTGTTTTTTGAGAAGGTAACAACTTGTATTCTATTCTAAACCAAGAAATCAGAACCTGCTACAACCTATGACAGGCTCCTAATTACAATGTGGAAAACAAACAGGAAGGTCTTCCACCCTATATCAAAATTTACAGGGAACCTAAAACATCTTTAACTGATTCTAGATCTTCCATGTACTCTTGTTTCCACCAAAAATGAAACAAAACTAAGCAGTTCATCTTAGTCTTCTGAATGGAATTACTCTTTTCTTGGAAGCATCTGAGATTTCTTTCTTTCCACACAGACCACCAAATGCAAGCTGGGATGATTTTCCATATCTCTTTATGCCCCCTGATGCTTGCATAACTGCTCCATATCCTCAAAAGTATGGGTAATTCTCCTCAGCATAACCCAGTACATACCCTTCATGTTGATGAAAATATTCCACAAAATGTTTGTTATCCTACAGTGAAGGAAGAGATGTGTGACCATCTCTGCTTCTTCACTACAGAGGAAACACCTAGGACTCAATTGAATAATTTTCTTCATAAGGTTTTCCTGGGTCAAAACTGTCCGCTTAGCAAGAAGCTAAGTAAAACTTTGTAGGGGATTTTAGTTTTCCATATCAGCTCCCATGGCCACCCATTTTTCTGACTGTTACAAGGGTTAAACTTCTTATAGGCTCTTTCGACACTGAAATTGTCTTGATTGTGATCTTGCCATCCCAAACTATCCTGTGCATCAGTAGTTCCTTTTAATTACCCCAAGAGCTTGTGAAACTCCACCAACCTCTGGATCTCACAGTCATTCAGAGATCTCCTAAAGCTCAGGTTCCATCCTTGATTTGACCATATCTCTGCCACAGTGGCCCTTTGCTGTTGGTTTAGGGTTTGTACTAATGCAAAACATCAGCCCCCCACTGTTGAAGAAGCTTCCTCACCACCTCCCTCTTACTTCCCCCATTCAACCCCCTAACATTCCAGGAGAGTAATTTGACTTTCATTGATGAGTAAGAGTTAGAATTCTCCCTCTGGTTCTAGGTTCCCCATTCTTGAAATTTACGCCAAAAAACAGGTTCGTAATCTCATTAGGAATTGTAGACTTTGGAGATGAGATCGCTGAATCTTCCCCATCATTCTTCCCTTCCCTTTTTTGATCTAGCTTCATTAGTAGTTCCAAAGCTTCCTCCCTGCATCCTTTGATATCCACTCCAAACTGCTGACTCAAATTGATCATGTTGGTTTGTACCCCTTTAGTTGCTCCTGTTGAAGCCTCCTCTTCATTTGAACGATTATCAATCTGCAAAATGGCATTGGTTCATATTCATTATACAAGCCTATTAAAGAAGCTTCAGAGAGATCATCATCCACAGCTTCTCCTGTTTTTTCATATTTTCATCTTTATGGATTACCAGACTATTTGTAGAAATATCACCCTTAGCTTTATCTGGTTAAGTTGGTTACTTCTTTGTCGACTTCCCCCCTTCTTTTTCTCCCCCATGCAGATCCCTTTCTCCGTTTCTCCACTGAGAGGACGAAATTCCTCCCTTCAGTACTATCTGCCATTGTGAATAATTGATCAACAAAAGGTTCTGCAAAAAGCTTGTCCATTTTACTGGAAGGTTGACTCCTTGGGCTTGAGATAAATTCCCCCCCTTGTAGTCAGTAGGTCCATATTTGTGTTACTGGGGTCTACAGGCCTAATTTCAAAGTTTTTAGACTTTCCACAGTTGAAGCTTCTGTATGCAAGTCACATGCAGTCATATTGGGGCCCATCTACAGTAAAAGATCATCTCTTGGCGCAAGATCCTTGCCTTCTAGTGCTCCACTTTCCTCACATGCACCCAAGCTGGGGCCCATTTGCATCAAAAAATCTCCTCTTGGCACATGGTCGTTGCCAGCGATTATTCCCCTTTTCTTGTATAAGTGGGTGGTTGGATTGGCTTTTCTAAAAAGTGGCTTATAAGCTTAAGCCAAAAGTCATAAGTTACGACACCCAACTTTTGGCTTTTGGCTTTTGGCATTTTTCTTTACTTTTCAACTTAAAAAAGGTGCTTTTAAGCACTTTTTGTTGTTTTCAAACACTTTAAAAGCCAAAAGCTACTTAAAATAAGCCAATCCAAATACCCACTAAGGCAAATTTCAAAAAGCCTTCCTTATAAAGGTAATGCCCTTTCCATGATTCTGTTGGGTTCTTTGTTGTGTCAAGGACGGAGCTAAACCTAGCTTGCTCTCTCTTGCACATCCTATCTTCTCCTCCCTTTTCCGAAACAACATCGGAGCTTCACACCAGATCGGAAGCGAGTAGATGAAGTCGCCGTTGGCCACCTAGATCTCCAATGGATTTTTTTCCCTTGGGCCTCTATCCTTGATTCTCGCCTACCTAAGGTGATTCTTGAGTTCCATCTCTTCTTCGTTTTCTAGCCATCCACCACATCCCAGGATAAAAGAAATGAAGCATCCTTGGTTGCACAATCATCCTTTTCAGCACCGGATGCTCGTACTCACCGGTGGGGTGACGACGGGATGGAGGCCATATTCATAGAGGGCTTGCAGTCCAAGGAGCAGGGCAAGCCCGTACGATCGATATATGAGGAGAGCGTCTCCGATCCACTTCATCACTTCTGAGTTCCACAAACAGAGTGGTAGGCCCAATACTCTAATCTAGAACCAATCGAGGTGGAAAGGTTCCGGCAGAGCACCTATCGTCACCGACCATCATTCGAGTTCTAAAACTTGACCTTGTCTCCTCCATCTCCCATGAGTATGTGCTCGGTGACTTTCCTTGTTTGGAACTCTTAGAGAAAGTAGAATCCAGTCATATCATATACCTGGATATTTTGGATCCCTCTCCAATTCTGGGAGGCCCATCTTCTCACCTCATTGCGTAGAGGAGCTTCTTCTCCACCTATAAAGTTTCCAACCAGGCATCTTCACAGTAATGCATTGTCTTCACTTCTCGTTTGTTCCTGGTTCTCCATTCTTGCTGAAGCCCCCTCCTGGCTCCATTTACTTTTTTTAATGACACCTATGTATTCCCCTTTCCCTATAAATTATTTGCTACCTTCCCTTGTTGTAATAATGCACCATGTGTGCTTGAGAATTTTGTAATAAAGGCTTCTATCTTGTTCGCTAGAGTCTCCCGACCTTCATTGAATTTTTCTCTGGGACCATGGTAACTGGTCTTCTGAGTCCTTTTAACTGTAATAACTGAAATGTACCGCCCAAATTTATTGAATTTTTGAGTGCAATAAATATAGGTGGTGATGTCCTTGCATCTCCATGACTTGAAACTTTTCCCCCTATTTGCTGATGCTTTGTGCAGCCTCTTGCATAACCATAACAGAGCACCTCTGCCGAGGATCAGTCTGCTGTTGGAGAATTTTGAACTCTCCACTCAATCAAACCATACCCCTGTTGCCGTCGAAGAGGCTGTAATCTCATAAGACTTCCCCCCCGTTCTGAAGAAAATGCTATTTTCCATCACAAACCCGCAGAAAACTGTGATAAGACAGAAAGGAAGAGAAAAGAAAAGGCTTCTCTGATGGTGTAATGCCACCGGAGTGAGATCTGAAGCCCGGAAGGGGCTTCTAACTTTCTAACCTGAGGTTCGTGCCTGGGAGCATTCTTTTGAGTTCCTCCATTTCCTACTTTTTCTTTTGATTTTTAAACCAATCTTATCAAGTAAGCAGATGGCTTATTCAAATTGTGTAAGCACATTGTATTTAGTGGTTAATTGCTTACCTAAACTGGGGAAAATGATAAATGTGTAGATTTGATCCAGGTGCTGTTTTTACTTGGTTGGTTGTTTACTGGGATGTGGATGTGGTTTTCAGAGTTAACACCACCTTTTTTGTCATCTCTTACAGTTTGGGAGCCATTCAGAGATCTGATTCCAGAGGAAGAAAGGAAGTGTTTTGTCAAGGCTTACCATAAAAGATTAAATTCGGATGAACCAGAAACACAGGTAAGAAGTTGCTGTTTCATTGCATGTCGTAGTTTCTTTTATTGTTCCTGATATTGGTAATATGTTTAAATTTCCTTTTCTTTATGGTAGGCAGAAAATATTTAAAAAAGAAAAAAAAATATTTGCACTTTGACCTTAGATATCCTTGATGTGTCACTTACACAATCCCTGAAACTTTCGAACAAAACATGCAGGTGTTGTGTTTTCTATATAACTTGATTTTTACTTGAATTCTCAACAAGGGTAAAAGGTCACTTTGTTCCTTTGTTAGCACCAACAAGTATTGTTCTTAAGATAGAGTGTTTTATGTACTCATAACTACTGCATACAATACAGAATGCTCCTTTTTTCAATATAAAGAAGTCATGATTTTGTGGCTTCATAGTTTTAAGATGTCATCATGACTCATGAAAAGATTGATAGCAAAGTTGGAAGCACAAAGGATTCTAATATGATATGCAGCAAAGAAGATAACGACATTGGTTTGTGTCTGCAGACTGTCAGTGACTGTTTCTGATCCTTTTGCTTCGGCATCATCAATCAACTCTACATATTGCTATAGTACCATTAAATATATAAAAACACTTGTTTGCTTGGCTCAAGTTCTTAAATGTTTTAGTTTGCAGCAGCTAGGGCATGGACTAAATGGGAAATGATGACCTCTCATCTTCTCCCTAATGAAGAGAACATAAAGAGGGGGGATGATGATAATTTCTCCTTGGTGAGTACATCTACGAAGTGCATGTCGTATACGGCTGACCTTCCCATTGTAGCATTGTTCTCTCACATCTATCTTAAAACTCCATCTAAGAGTTGCAGTTTTACTGTTTTCCTCATCTCTTTTGTCTACTTACAACATTACCCCAATGCCTCAAAGGCTCCCGCCCATTGCGGGATAAGGGGGGGTCGGATGTACGCAACCTGACCCCTATGTTTAAAAACATAGCGCGACTGTTTCCGGATGACCCATGATGAGCGTCGAAAGTTGCATTGACTAACTGCTACTTCACAATTGAAAGAAGCGCAGACAATTTAAAGAGCCATTTGTCTACTAAGAACTTGAAATTACACTATTTTCGGAAATTCAGTGTGAACAATTCTTTATAGTCATAGAGACTGTTATTATTAATTATATAAAATAAAGATATCTTGCTTTTTCAGGCATTTGCAAGGATTGAGAACCACTACTTTATCAACAATGGTTTCTTCTCTTCAGATTCTTTCCTTCTAGATAATGTTGAAAAGATAAAGCATATCAAAACAATAATTGTTCAGGTAAATTCCGCTTTTGTTTCTGCTTTTGTTTCTGCTTTTGCTTTGCATTGCCTTCTCAAAGTTCAAAATTCCCAATACACGAAGGACTTGACGTAAAACATCTGAAAGACTTACTTTTCTTCCCAATGAAGGCCTTGTCCGGAGACATAAAACATCTGAAGACTTACTTTTCTTCCCAATGATGGATGTGATTTTTTTGGATAAGTTTATTTGTGAAAAAAATATTGAGGACTTTGGGTAAAGAACATAATGGTAAGGGATGAATGGTTCCCAGCATTGTTCTGGCACGACCCAAATCTGACATTTAAGTCTGATCAGTATCCAACGAGCTACTACCAATGCTATACGTAGCCGATTGTACTATGAACTGCTAAAATATGCACAAACAATACTGAATATCAAGTATAAAAAGCGTTCTCATGATAAATATCTGAAAATGAGTAAGTCAATCGAGAATACGTAAACCCCAAATATTTCTGAGTAATGAAGAAACTAAGAGAGATACCATTAAATGAGATGCAACAAAATGAAATCAAAGAAAGACATGTAAGTAAGATAGGAGCTGACAACTGCACGGACTGGTGGATGGCTCACCTCATCCGTAGAACTGGACGAGCAACTCAGCAGTCAACAACTATGTCGCCCTTAACAGTATCTAGACATAATATTAAATGATGAGTCAAGTGACCCAGTAAGATTCTCCACCTGTCCTTCTCTTGCTCTTGAGACAAGCTTTGAAAACTGTAGTGCATAGTGACATAGTAAAGCCTTAACAAGTATAAAACTGTTATACAAGTAAGCATCTAAATCATCATACAATTAAGATACACATCTAACTAAAACTGCTGAGTGTACTGCTAACCAGACAGATGCTACAAGAACAGCATACCTAGTGTGATCCCACAAGTTGGGTCGGGGGTGGGGGTGGGTGCACACAAACCTTACCCTTATCTTTGTGGGGTAGAAAGACTGTTTTCTGATAGGCTCTTGACCCAAGAAATGCATTTTTCAAACATATTTGTTGAAAAAAAAAACTAGATTAAAAAGCGATGATGAAGGTATTGAAGAAAAGAAAAGTATTGACAACAAAATAGTAAAGATTACTAATGTAAAAGAAATAACAAACGTAATAAACTTGAAGAATACGATAAAGATAGAATTATAATAATATTGGTGAGGGGAACACGGAGAACATATGGTGCTCTAATTCGGAGGTGAGGAATTCGGACAACAATTCAGAGTGGATTTCAAAGGAAGCTCTCATACTGTTGTCAAAATTGGACAAAAGATGGGGAGAAGGAAATGTGCAAATGTTCAAAGGCAATGTCCACAGCTTCAAGAGACACAGTTCCAAAGGAGGCGGGGAACTTATTTTTTGATGTCAATTTTAAAGATGGAGAATCAAAGTCAAGAGGGAGGATTCTAGCCCTGACTAATCAATGAAAGTCAAAAGGATCTCATGGAATGTAAGGGGAATATTGGGGATTGTTAGAGGAAAATTGTCAAGAAATTACTACAACAATGGAGGCGGACATATATGTTCTGGTGGGAACAAAATTAGGTGGCTCAAATGATAATATGCTACAGAGTATTTGGAGCCATAGATGGAAGGGGGAAATGCATAAAGAAGCAGTGGGTAATAGTGGGGGAATTCTAATCTGTTGATAAGAGGGCATGGAAGATAGAGGTAGTAGAGATTGTTAATTAATGCATTACTGGGAAGTTCATATTGGTTAATGAAGATTTTAGCTGCCAGCAATCTATGTAGATTGCAATAGGGAGATTAGGAAAATATTATGGGGTGAACTGGTAGGAGCTAGAACCAATATTTGTGGGCCGTGGATAATTTGTGGTGACTTCAATGTTACCTGATACCCATCATAAAAAACGAACTACAATAGAATCAATGGTGCTATGTCAGAATTTTCAACATGTATTGAGGAGTTGGAATTGATTGATCCTCCTTTATTGGGAGGATCTTTTACTTGTTGAAGAGGAGAAGATCATGGATGTGCCTCAAGGATTGACAGATTCTACATTGTGCCCAATAGGGAGAGAGCACATCAAACAAGAAGTGATGCCAAAGCTAACTTCTGACCACAATCCTATCATGCTAACCTGTCGGAACTAGGAGTGGCAAACGAGCGGGTCGGATCGGATATGGGTCGGTCAAAAATGAGTCAAACAAAAATGGATCAAATATGAGTTAAAGAGTCATATTTTACATGGGTAAAAATGAGTTACCCAATGGGTAAATATGGATAAATATGGGTATCCATATTTCATTTCACTTGCACCATATCTGCAAGCAGGATCACTAGCAGGATCACTTACCCGTATATTACTAGCAGGATCAGACATAAATTTTCACAATAACAGAAACAAAATGAGACAATTATAATAAAGACTTATATCACCCAGTTTATACCCTAACATAATAGTGACTTATATTCACCATATCTATTTGTGTTATAACACGCAATTTCACAATAACAGAAGCAAAATGAGGCAATTATACCACCCAATTCAAGGTAAATTAAGTGTTTTTAGTGTTTAGGGCTTTTATCCATTTTTACCCATTTAAGGAGTCATATTTTAAATGGTCAAATATCAGTTAGAGTCATATTTGACCATTTTAAAATGGTCAGGTATCCAACCCATTTTAAATGGGTAAAAGTGGATAGATATCCATATATATTATCCATTTTGCCAGCTCTATCGGAACTAGTGGAGGAAGTCATATTTCAAATTTGAATCCTAGTGGCTAGAAATTTGAAGGTTTTAATAATAAGGTGGAGTGGTGATGTTCCTTTGTTGTGGCGGGAAGAGCAGCTACATTTCGGCGGGAAGAGCAACTACACTTCGGCTGAGAAGCTAAAAATTTTGAAAGTGAAGTTGAAAGAATGGAGCAAATATAACAGAGGTAACTGGAACCAGAGAAAGGAGGACATTCTCAACCAAATTGCAAACGGGTAAAACATTCAGGAACAGAGGCCTGTGATTGATGACAAAGTATTAGAGAAGGCCAATGGATTTTGAGAAATTAGCAGTATCGGAGGAGATTGCTCGGAGACAGAGATCCATTTACAATGGCTGAAACAGGGAGACAAAGTTCCAAAATTTTTCACAGAATTGCAACTTCAAACCAGAGATGTAATTCTATGGAAAATATAGAGGTTGATGGAATCACTTGTAAGGACCCAACTCTAACCAAACAAGTTATCCTAGATTTCTATATGAATTTGTATGAAGAACCAAAGTCTTGGAGACCTTGATTTGACTCTGCAAGGAGTTTCTGTGATTTCTAAAGAGGAGCAGCTCTGGTGGTTACAAAGACCCTTTGATGTGGAGGAGATTCTGGACAACATAAAATTATGTGCCAAGGAGAAAGCCCCAGGCCTCGATGGCTTTCCAATGATTTTTTTTCCAGACTTTCCGGGATGTTTTGAAGGAAAGATATCATAGGGACTTTGACACAGTTTCACTCAACCAGAATTTTGAAAAGAATTTTAATGCAACCTGTATTGCATTAATACCTAAAAAAATTGGAGCTTGGATCTTAAAGATTACAGACCAATCAGTCTGGTTGGAGGAGTGTGCAAAAGATCATGGCCAAGTTACTTGCAGAAAGACTAAAGAAGGTGGTGGATAAATTGGTAAACAAAAATCAAGTAGCTTTTATAAAAGGAAGACAGATTGTAGATGCTGCCCTAATTGCTAGTGAGTGTATAGATTCAAGGATGAAAGATGGTTATGAAGGATTACTTTGCAAACTAGATATTTAGAAAGCCTATGATCATGTTAACTGGTCTTTCTTACTAAGCACTTCTTAAACAGATGGTCTTCGGGACCAAATGGTTGAAGTGGATAGAGGCATGTATTGAAGACAGTTAGATTCTCTCTCCTTGTCAATGGAGAGCCTGTGGGCTTCTTCAATGCTGAAAGAGATTGAGACAAGGGTACCCTCTCCCCCCTTTTTTGTTTATATTGGCAATGGAAGGTTTTGATAGCTTGATGAGAATAGCCACACAGAATAGATGGCTAAGGGGCTTTCAAATAAGAAACAAAAATGAGGGTGGAAAAGAGATCAGTCATCTGTTGTATGCAGATGATACTCTAATTTTTTGGACCCAGTAATTGAGCAATTGAGATACATCAGACTGATTTCAAGCCTTTTTGAAGTTGTAGCAGGACTAAGGGTCAACTGGGCAAAACATTTATTCTTATCAAGGAAGTTCCTCAGATTCAGATATTGGCATTTGCACTTGGTTGTAGAGTAGAGGGACTGCCTACCACTTATTTGAGAATGCCACTAGGCAGTAGACACAAAGCCATGGAAATATGGGATAGGATTATGGAAAAGGCAGAAAAGAAATTAGCAAGATGGACAACTCAATAGCCCTCATTAGGAGGTAGAATCATACTGATAAACTTCCCACCTATTGAAGACATATTTGGTGAAAGCTCCCATGGAGATTGGGCTGCAAAGGACAAAATAGGGGAGGAAAGTTCAGGGGAAACCATGGAGAAGCTAGAAAATCAGGTTATATATGAAGAAGATTCAGGGAGGAGGTAGAAGAGGATGATGACATTCACTATAATATACAATAGATCAATAAGGCAGGGGATCTATCCCCTCGACACATTGACAGTCTAAAGAATGGGACAAAAAAAGGAAGGTCAGTTGTTTCTCTACAAGTCAAAACATGGCGTAGCAAGGAGAAAACTAATAGTTTGCAATGATAGACAAAAAAAATGATGTTTTGGAATATTAGATCCATCAATATTCAAAATCTTTTGAGAGGTCGATGGAGATGAATAGAAGCCACCATTACTCATTTATTGCATTGATGAAGCCTTTTCAGGACCCATCACAAATTGAAGCATACAAGAGAAAGTTGGGATTTACTCAAGCAACTGCTAATACATCTGGAAAGATTTGATCTTTTTGGAGTGAGGAATGGGAAGCCGTGGTGTTATTAGACTCAATTCAGCAGGTTACTGTGAAGTTCTCTTCTAATAGTAAGTCCTTCCTTATATCAATTGTATATGCTAAGTGTAGTGTGTTAGAGATATTGGAGTTATGGGACGAATTACAAAGTGTGGGGCTCAGTGATATTTCATGGATAATTGGAGGGGACTTCAATGTGATCCTTAATAAAGATGAAAAGATGGGAGGACTAGCTTTTGAATAGCAAGAGGCTATTGATTTTGCCTTCTTTATAAATAATTGTTCCCTAATGGAGATCAAGGTCATTGGTAGTAAGTTTACTTAGTTGAATGGAAGGATAGAGGAGGAATGTATTTTCAAAAGGTTGGATACGGTGCTAGTTAACAATACTTTTCTGGATCTCATCCCTGCATTAGAGGTACATCATTTCATTAGGGAAGGCTTTGACCATGCCCCTTCATTTAATCTGTAACTCATAGGAGGAGGTTACCATAAAGCCATTTCGCTTTCTGAATTTTTGAACTAAGCACAAACAGTTCAAGGAAATTGTGAGACAGAACTGGGTTTTGATTTTGAGGGCAGTCCATTTATTGAGATTCCAGGGAAACTGAAGAAAGTCAGAAAGGCACTCTCAGTTTGGAGTAAACAGGTGTATGGAAATATTTTCCAGAAAGTTGCTACCCCAGAAGACATTAGAGGAGTAAAGGAAGATCAATTTGGAATTCAATCATCTCCAGCAAACAGGGAGGAGTTGAAGAAGGTGGAAGAAGATTTGAGGATATGACTAAAAGCAGAAGAGGATTATTGGCAACAAAAGGTAGGAATGAAGTGGCTTTAGGATGGAGATAAGAATACTAAGTTTTTTCATTCTTATGTGAAAGGCAGGAGAAGGAAGTTGCATGTTGGTGAGATCTTGAATGAACAAGGGGAGATCATCACTAAAGAGGACCTAATTGGCTGTGAAGCAGTGGAATTCTGTAACAGGCAGTTTAAGTAGAGGGGTATCATAGGGGTACACAATGCTGCACCAAATTCCAAAGCTTATCACAGAGGAAGAAAATGAGGAAATGATTAAGCTAGCCGAGGATGGTGAGGTACGACGGGCGGTCTTTGACCTCAACGAAAACAATGCCAGTGGCAGGATGGTTTCACTGGAGCCTTTTATCAGAATTGCTGGGATATCATAGGTAAGAACATAACTAGATTAGTGCGAGCTTTCTTTTGTGGTCAAGCAATGACCAATTTATTACTCATACAAATCTGGTTTTGATTCCAAAAAAGGAGATAGTGAGAGGCTTTTATGATCTTAGACCTATCAGTCTCAACTCTTTTGCTAATAAAGTCATTTCAAGGGTGATCCATGCTAGATTGATAAAAGTGCTACAAAAAATAATCTTACATAAATCAGTCCTGATTTGTCAAGGGGAGTAATATTGCTGAAAATGTTCTACTAGCTTAGGAGATAATTAGGGACATCAACAAAAAAAAAATAAAAATCTAAATGTGGTGGTTAAATTAGACATGGAGAAGGCATATGATAGGGTTTCTTGAATATTCCTGACTAAGGTTCTCAGACAGTTTGGGTTTTCAAAAGTGATGATTGATATGGTGTAGAGACTGATTTCTAATAATTGGTATTCAGTGGTGATTAATGGGAAGGCCTATGGCTTTTTCAGATCTACACGGGGATTTAAATAAGGGGATCCATTACCACCAACCCTATTTATAATTGCAGCTGAGGTTCTGTCAAGGGGACTCAATAACCTAAATGAGGATGCTGAATTTGTGGGTTATGGTCTGCCAAAGTAGAGTCCAAAAATAAATCACCTTGCATATGCTGATGATACCATCCTCTTTGGGTCTGAAGATAGCAAATCAATTTTGAAGATGATGAAGGTCCTCAAAGAATGTGAATAGGTGTCAGGACAAAGAATTAACAAGAATAAGAGCTCTTTTTACCTTCATGAAACACCCCCTTGGGTGTGGCGGTTAAGGAGGCTACCTGGAATAAAACAAGGTAATTTTTCATTTACTTGTCTTGGTTGTCCAGTTTTCTGTGGCAGGGAAAGAATATCTACTTTGAGGAGATACTACGGAAAATTTCTAGAAGGATTTTCTCTTGGCATAGATTAAGGCATTATATGTATGTATTGAATTCATGAAGAATCAGTAGTGTTGCAAGTTGACCACACCTCGTTGAAGGGTGACATGCCCAACCACCTTTTTGAGGGGGCGACATGCCTTGACCACCTCGTCGGGGGGGGGGGGAGGGTGACATGCCCGTACTACCACGTTAAGGGCTATGTCCCTTGACCACCTCGTCAGGTGGTGACATGTACATACTACCACGTCGAGGGGTATGTACCTTGACCACCTTATCGGGGGGTGACATGCCTGTACTACCACGTCGAGAGGTATGTACCTTGACCACCTCGTCGGGGGGTGAGATGCCTGTACTACCACGTCGAGGGGTATGTACCTTGACCACCTCGTCGGGGGGTGACATGCCCATACTACCACGTTGAGGGGTAGTTACCTCAATCACCTTCCAAGAGAGTGACATGCCGTGGATTCCAAGTAATAGTCGCTTGGTCTACGATTATGGTCTCCTACCACACATGTCTTGTGTTCTATGCAAGTTATAAGATTTACAAGTAAGTTTTACCTTAAGCATTGATCATGCATGCCATATTGATATTATATTAATCCATTGCTTATGATTATGCATTTTGACTATATTGGCTTATGTCTTATTGCATTTCATACTACACACTTAGTACATTCAAACATACTAATGCATATCCTATGCCTACATGATATTACCATGTAGGAACCAGAGCACCTCATGATCATCCTCTACGTGGCTAGTTTTGGCATCTTGAAAATAAGCTTTGGTGAGTCCTCAAGTTCAGGGACACTAGCTATGCTACTCTTGCTTTGTTATCTCTTTATGTTGAACGTTTGATACTATGAGGGTGAGCCTGTAAAGTGTCCCCTGCCCAATTCATATTAGAGGTGTTGTTAGAACAATTGATGTAATTATGCTATGATCTTGACTCTTGAATATTTTATGATTACCCAAGTCTTCCCTTAGTTCCTTTTCCCTTCTTTATGTCTCTTATTGTTGACGTTTTAATTTTGCGACCAAGGATGTGTGATTGGTATGCTAAGAGGCTTGTTTGGAGTTCCTTGGGGTTTTCCATTCGCCGTATCACGTCTTGGCCCTAGCCTTGGGTGGTGACAAACTTGGTATCAGAGCACTAGGTTGTTACTGGTCCTCGAAATCCAACACACTGCGTCGATTAAAGTCTTATTCATGGTTGTGAAGTGCACCACAACTATGAGTAATAGGCTATGAGGCGTTTTAGGAAATGTTCCCTTCTTCATGATCTATGTCATGCTTCAAGAGTAAGTAAGTCTTTACTTCTATCTAATGTCCTTTGATACTAAAGATCATGCCAACTCCAAGAGGAAAAAGAGCCCATACTCTCAAGGAGGAATTGGCCTCTCCCGCTCCTCAAGCTCCCCAAGATGGGGGAGTGGCCCATGAAGAGTTCCAGGATGCTATTACCATGTTGTCCCATCCCATGACTAATCAAATCAACCAAGTCACCCGAGCCACTCAAGCTGCTACTTCAGCCTCAAACGTGAGGGATTTTACTAGAATGAACCCACCAGAGTTCCATGGATCCAAGGTGGATAAGGATCCACAAGAATTCATTGGTGAGGTGTATAAAATGTTATCCATCATGGAGGTTAAATTAGAGGAAAAGGCGGAGTTGGCGGCCTACTAACTAAGAGGGGTGGCACAAATATGGTTCACTCAATGGAAGATGGAGAAGGGGAATAGTGATGCTATCATTTGCGAAGATTTTAAAGCCGCATTTCTCAACTGGTTCTTTCCTATTGAGCTTAGGGAGGCAAAAATGATGGAATTTATGAATGTAAAGCAAGGGTCTATGAGTGTGAGGGAGTATGACCTCAAGTTCAACCAACTCTACAAGTATGCCCCTCAATTGGTTGCCGAGCCAAGGTCTTGGAAGAACAAATTTTGTCGGATGTGTACGACTTGGTGAATGAGGAGTGTCACACCACTATGCTCATAAGTGATACGAATTTTTCCCGCATCATGACTTATGCCGAACAACTAGAGGGGGAAAAGTTGAGAAAGAGAAGAAGTGGCGAGGCCAAGAGGGCCCGTTTTGAAGGTGAATTCTAAAAGCCCAAGGGTGGCTGGTTTCCTCAAGGCTACAAGTTCCAAGGCGAAGGGTCTTCCAATGCTCCTAATAGGAGGTTTGCTAATGATAGTCAAGGATTCCAAGGTAGTGGTGGTGGGGTGCCAAATCCTAGGTGCCCAAGGTGTGAAACAAATCATAGTGGTCCATGTTTGAAGAATTCTAATGTTTGGTTTGGATGTGGTGAAGTGGGTCATAAGGTGATTGATTGTCCTCGTAATCCAAACGAGGGTAGAGATGGTCATCCACAAGGCCAAGGTGCAAATGCGGGTCCATAGGGAAGAATAGGCCAACAAGAGGGTGCTCAAAGGCAAATTAGGTCCTATGCTCTTCAAGGGAGACAAGGGGTAGATGAGGTGCCCGACATCATCACCGGTATGTTAAAGTTTTTTGATTTTGATGTGTATGCTTTGATAGACCCGAGTGCCACTCTTTCTTTTATTACTCCTTTTGCCTCGAGTGCCACTCTTTCTTTTATTACTCTTTTTCTTGCCAAAAAGTTTCATTTTACCCCCGAATTATTGTGTGAACCCTCTAAAGTGTCTACCCCCATTGGTGAGTCTATTGTTGCGAGAAGAGTCTATAAAAATTGTCCCGTATTCATATTGCATAAAATCTTGCCTTTTGAGTTTTTTGAGTTAGATATGGTGGATTTTGATGTCATTCTTGGGATGGATTGGTTGCATGTATATTATGCTTCTATTGATTGTAGAACCCGTAGGGTCAAATTCCAATTCCCTAATGAGTCTGTCCTTGAGTGGAAAAGTTGTGATGTAGTGGTCAAGAGTAGATTCATTTCCTTTCTTAAAGCTCAAAAGTTGATTTCTAAGGGTTGTCTCTACCATCTTGTGAGGGTTAGGGATGTTGAGTCCAATATCATTCCTATAGAGTTGGTTTCGGTGGTTAATATAGTTCCTTGACGTCTTTCCCAATAAGCTCCCTGGTGTTCCTTCCAAAAGGGAAATAGACTTTGGTATAGACCTTTTTCCTGACACTCAACCCATTTCTATTCCCCTTTACTGTGTGGTCCTGGTGGATTGAAAAGAGTTGAAGGAGCAATTAAGGGATTTGTTAGAGAAGGTTTTAAAAGGCCCATTAAGTCCCATGGGGGTGCACCGATGCTATTTGTGAAGAAGAAGGATGACCCTCTTAGAATGTACATTGATTACCGACAACTTAATCGAGTCACCATCAAGAATAAGTACCGTCTAGCAAGGATTGATGACCTTTTTAATCAACTTCAAAGGGCTAGTCACATCTCTAAGATTGATCTTCGATACAGATATCACCAAGTGAAAGTGAGGGAGTGTGGCATTCCCAAGACGGCTTTTTGAACTAGGTATGGGCATGTTGAGTTCGTGGTTATATCCTTTGGGTTGACTAATGCACCTGCTTTATTCATGGACCTTATGAATTGGGTCTTTAAACCCTACCTTGACTTGTTTATGGTGGGTTTTACTGATGATATCTTTATTTATTCCCATAGTGAGGAGGAGCATGTGAATCACTTGAGGATGGTGTTGCAAATCTTGAGGGAGGAGAAGTTGTATGCTAAATATGAAGAATGTGAGTTTTGGTTGAAAGAGGTTGCT
>JAPFFP010000008.1:13655237-13674154 GCA_026153255.1 Solanum medicagineum | reverse complement strand
TAGGCTGCGTACATCCGACCCCCCCTCACCCCGCAATGAGCGGGAGCCTTTTAAGGCACTGGGGTATGTTGTTGTTGTTGTTGTATAAAGAGGTAGGTGTATCTATATTGGTAGATAACATATATAGACATTTAGAAATTGAGTACGAAAAAAATCCTTCGCATAATTTATTTTTTGTTAAAAGTAGCATTATATCAGAGGCTAGGAAAGTTAATGATTTATATGTTTGTAGTTTAGATGATGTACAATTTCAACACCCAGAACCGTATAGGTGTAGATACGACAATGATATTGATGACATGGTAGAATATAATCTTGCTCTTAGTACTAACGATCATAATGATTTTGATGAATATCTTAACTAGACTACAGAAAATATTAAAGATGCACAGGGAAAGGCGCAGCTTCTGGACTGGTGGAGGAATCAAGACAAATCTTTTCCAAGACTTCAGCGGGTGGTCCGTGATATTCTAGCTATTCAAGCATCGTCCATGGCTTTGGAAGACACTTTTAGCGCGGCAAGATATCAACTTGGGGACTTTCGGCAATCACTAGCAATAGACAACTTGGAAATATCAGTTTTATTTAGAGATTGGATAAATGCAGAGCGGAGGAATTTAGGACGTCTAAATCTGTTGTCTCAATTTGAAACCGACGTAGATAATATTTTATCGGAATCAAGTGAAGACGACATGGATTTTATGGAAGAACAAACTCAAGTTGAGATTCTAGACAATGTAACACTAGAAATGTTAGAACAACTTAGGAAAGATTTTCAAAATGGTATAAGATATTAGTATATATTATAAATTGTAAGTTGTAATAAATAAGACCTAATTGAAACAGAACCCTTCCTACAAGGTAGCTGCGTAAATAAGGTTTTTTCTAATATCTGTACAACACTATAACTTCTATAGTAACGTAATAAATTTATAGGTTATGCGCCTTATTATTTTTGTATTATTAATTTATTATCTTGACTTTACATTTTACAACTTTAAGTTTATATATTTTTTAAGATATATTAGCGTCCCTTATTTCTAAAATCTTTAATATATATTCACTTTAAAATATAAAATCGAACATTCAAAAAAAAAAACCTTTAAATTTTAAATTATATATTTAAAAAAATATAAAATTTGAACTTTTAAAGTCAAAAGTTAAATTCGAGAACTTAAAAAATTTGAAATTTATCTTTAAAGTTTAAAGTCTATAAATTTTGTTATGTTAAACTTTAAAGACTTAAAAATTAAACTTCAATTTCTGAGGGCCATTGGATTGGGTTAAACCTGAATTAATCGTGGTGCACTTGCGGGAAACTCCTTGTCGAGGGCCTGTGCACCCCGGGATTAGTTGGGGCTCTAAGAGACTTGGACACCCGGTGCAAAACCAAAAAAAAATAAATAAATAAACTTCAAACTTCTAAAAATTTATATAATTAAAATTTAAACTTATAAACTTAATTTTTTTAATCATATTTAGCTTAAAAGAATAAAGTTTTTTTAAAAAAATTAATTTTAAATTTTCGGTAAATCCAATCCGGTTCGGTCCGGTTTGTATCGGACTGGTAAGGTACAGTTATTTTTTCCTGGTATTGCTGGTACCGGTACCGGTCCGATTTCGGAGGAGTTTGGTCCTTTTATTACCGATCCGGTCTGGTGGTGCCAGTACCGGTCCCGATCCTAGCCCTAATCATGGGAATAGTGCATATGGTTACTGTATAAGGAATTGAGACGAGGGTTCCAGAAAACGGTCTCTCTATCTCTACGAGGCAGTGATAAGGTCTGCGTACATTCTACAACCAGACTCCACTAGTGGGATTCCATTGGGTATGTTGTTGTTGTTTCGTGGAATTGGACTTGCCACTAATTTGGAGGTGGAGGCTACAGCTGTGTGGAAGGCTCTATCCTACTGTATTGAGAAGGGCTTCCCCAGAGTGCAAATACAGACTGACTCATTAGCACTCAAATATATGCTAGATGGATTATGGAAAGTACCATGGGAATTGGTTGAACTGATTGAGCATACACAGCAAATAATGCAAAAATTGGTAGGCAGTATCATACAGATATTTCGTAAAGCCAATCAACTTGCAGATTTTATAGTTAATGAGGCATTCAAGCATGAGGAGAAATTGCAGTCTCATAATCTTTTACAATTGCCAACAACAGCCAGAGGGATAATAAATACAAACAAAAATCAAATCCCAGTACTCGAGTGAGAACCAGACCCATTGCAGTCAGAGTAGCATGACAAATAGACATACACAAGGAGCCAAAATACAGCAATGGCAGATGCAAAAATTAATCAAGGCAGAGGGGAGCAAAAAGCTGCTATCAGGGGCAATATATACAAAGCTATTACTGAGTTTAAGCTAAAAGCTATGGCTGTGCAAGAGTTGACATATCATCCATCAAAAAGAGGGGTTAGAGGTCACCAAAAGTCGGGCAGTACATCAGATACGACATGCAGATGCAGCCACATCCATGGATCTGTACAGACAACACCAGTCCCTACAACAACAATGGTGCTGGGATTCAGAAGAACGAAATCAGAAAGATAAAATAGGGGAAAGGGCCTCACTTATAAGTGTATCTTCAAGGAGAAGCAGAATCGTTGTTCCAAAAGAAAAGGTGGAGTAGTCCAAGGGGGTGCGTCACATGGCACACTGAAAATGGGAAAAGGTCAGAGTTTGTTCCGATTGAAGACAGAGAAAGAAGGTGAATACGGAAACTTACAAATGGTAGATGCTGATAAGGACAAACGCGAGCAAAAGCCTCGACATCCTAAGCTGATTTCTTCCATGGAAGGTCATCGGTTCTCTTTGGAAGGTGGAAAAATTAGGAAAGGACTGAAGGGGCGGGAGGGTTCTAGAATGCCCTTTATCTTAGGGCTGATGTCTGATACCCGAATTGGGCTTCCGGGTTCTCTTTTTGTAAATGGACTTTGATTTGATTTAATAACATGGGCCTGACAGCTCAACATTTATTTATTTTTTTAAAAAAAGTGTGAAAGAATTTGAGGGATATTTTTGTTTTAACATATTTAATGTCATGGTATTAAATCCTATGTGTTACTAATACCACCAAATATAGAAGGTATTAGTTGATACCATGTGGGGTGTATTAACTAATCTATGGATTAGTTATACATAGACCCAAAATTCATACCAAACATAGTAAAAAATAATACCATACGTAATGCATGGATTAAATCTCCTAATACCTCCTACCAAATGGCCCCGAAGTGCAGTTGATAAATGTATGCTCAATATTGAAACTAATAAGTGAACATGCATTCAAGTAGTCAGTTGTGACTATGCTCAACAAGAAATAAGTGAACATGCATTCAAGTAGTCAGTTGTGACTATGCTCAACTATTTTCTTGTCATAATATATTGTCAATCTAACACATATACTCTGTAATATGTTTCTTCTTATGATCCGACACTAAATCTGAATCTTAGATGTTATGCATGCACTTGAGGTAAATTTTATTCTTGGATAATCTGATTACAAGATCTTTGTGACACATTCAGGGAAGATACGATGTTTGCTGTCCAATGATGTCAGCCTGGGATCTTCATAAAGCTTGGCCAGAAGCAGAGTTTATAGTAAGTGACAAGTGATTTCCTCAGTTAGCTAGATTTAATAATTCAAAATAATTGGAAGGAAGGAGTTTTCAGACAAAGACTTCCATGGTTGACGATGGCAAGGAGGCACAAAAAGATGGGGTATTACCTTTCTGGCCGCCCTAAAATATATTAGACAGCAAATGTATATGTTTTGTATATTAAGTACAAGTATATACATCATATTCATATTCTATACATAAATATACCTGATCAGGTATATGTTTTATATTTGAGCTAGTGCTTGTAGTTAATTTGGACCGACAGGCAAAAAATGAATAAAATCCCAAAAAGATTTCCCAACAACTTTCCTATAGTCATTGATTTGAGATTTCTATGAAGAGTTGGGATGGGATTCACACCAAATAAACAATAACTTATGTTAAAATCCTGATGTAAATTTGGATGCGGGACATGAAAACTCATCCAACTCAAGACATGTACTTTAGAAATGAGTTCAATCCTATGGATTATCCTTTAGGAAGGCCATGGTTTGAATCCCCAAACCTCTAGGGATTTGGACATACTTTTAGCACTATAGGTTACCTTGAAAATAGTAATAGCTGAAGACTTGAGGCTTTCTTTACCACAGGAATGAGGCTATTATAAAAGAAAGAAGACTTTACACCTTGCATCCCCACGGTCATATTATTGGCAACTGACAGTTTGTGCTTTGTGATTATAGGTTGTCCCAGGAGCAGGTCATTCAGCAAATGAACAAGGAATAGCAGCAGAACTTGTGGTGGCTAATGAAAAACTGAAAAACATCCTTTTAGGAGTGGCAGTGCCCGCTAGTCATTGACATTAGTCGTTGGCATTGATGTATGTGAGAGTGAGTATTTTAGATCCTTGTATTCTAGTATTCTAGGTTTGCGTGATGAACTAAGAGCACCACACGTGTAGAAGAAAGAAAGTTTACCTAAAAACAATGCCTGGATTTCTCTCTCCCTTCTTTTGTACGACTATTTTTGTGACATGACATGATATATGGATGGTAGTTGCTGCTGATGTCTTGCACCAGAGGATTATTTAAGATATGCTAATTCATCTGCTGACGTCTTGCACAAGCAGAAAACTTGTGGGCAGAATGGGGACACTTCACATGGATTTAGGAGATGATTTAAGGCTTAGGAAGAGCTTCGATATATTTTTTAGGAGTTTTGAGGGCATGTTGATCTTTCTAGCTTTAAGTTGGTTTAATTGCGACTAAATGGATTTCGAGTTAAGGAGATTTCAGATTCGTGTTTTGATGATTTCATGAGTTTGAAATGTCATTTTCAAGCTAGTAACATATTTATTTTGTGTTCGAGAAGTCTAAATGAGTTGAATGTGTTTTTAAGCTTCTTGGATGTTTTGACTCTCTTTTAATAAGTTATGACATCTAAAGGGTTCATTATTGGTTTTAAGGATCGAACAATAATCCTAAAATTTTGAGCATGAATTACAAAATTGATTTGCAATGTTTAGTGCATTTTCGTTAAATTGAGTTCGGAGATTGCGCAAACGAGTTTGAAATTGAGTTTCAATTGAATGAACATGTTTGTATAAATATTTAAGAGATTTAGGAAAAAGAATCGGGCCATTTCATTATTGAATGGAAACTTACGACTTTTTTGTCAAAGAAATTAGTTGCTGGTTTCTTGTGCAATCATAGTTGTACTGATATTTAAATTTTTAGACTTTGTTCATTTGGTATGTTGAGCATATTCGGAGTTCTAGAATTTGGAATAGGGTGATTCTTATGGTATTCTTCTCGATTTAATATAGAGATTAATTTTCAACTCCAATTTCAACATTTTCTCTTAATTTCTTAATTTGAATTTCCTTTTTTTTTTTTGGGGTAATACTTAATTTGATTTTCATTATGTAGGTGTAAATTTCTTGGAGAAAATTTGGGTTTTATTCATTTGAACTCTAATTTGATGAAAAAGATATATTCCATCCGTCCCATTTTATGTGACACTTTTAGACTTGAAACGATGTTTAAGGGAAAAAAAAGACTTTTATAATTTGTAGCTTAAAATCATTCTTAGATATTTGTGTGGTTGAGAATCATTTCATTAAAGGTAAAAATAGAATTTTAAAGGTAAACAGTTACAAATTATTGTAAGGTAACATTCTTTTTGGGACGGATCAAAAAGGAACGGATACCACATAAAATGAGACAGAGGGAATAGTTAGGATCCTTCTATTATGTATAAATTGATTTTGTTATAAACATGGTAGATTTATCAATTATTTTCATCATATTAATCGCATATAATTTGATATTATCTCGGATGTAATAACACCTGCCTAACATACCAAGGCAAGTCAGCTTAAAAAGTTAAGAAATTCAAAATAAGCAGAGTTTTAAGTAAAAAGAAGGAAGTCGAGCGTATTATGGGTCTTAATAAGCGAAATCAATTCTAAAAACTACCCAAGACTGGTGTCACATATACAAGCGACTAACTCAACTGAAAAAATAGTACAAGTTAGGGATGATGCCCATAATACGGTACCCAACAAATGAATATTAAAGCCCCAAGAGAAGCAATAAAGAATACATATATTCCTATCATCCCAACCACATACTTCCACATCTATAATCCTGCACACAGAAAAGTCAACATACATAATATACTTATCCACTATACATGAATAGAACAAAACAACAAATAATTTTTAAATATTTATAAGTACAGGGTTAACTAATATATCACACTTCATATAGATTTCCACATTAATACAATGAGTGAAATAAGATGGCATTTGATGAAGTGCATTGATAGTGTGCAATGTCAAGTAATCATGATACATGTTTATTCTACGATATACATCTGCTGATCATCTTTTGCTGAAATCCATGGGGGTCTCACATGATCATGTATCTACCTAAAAAGACCTTGGAAAATCAGAACCACCCAGAAAAGACCTTGGCCAAATCACACTCATCGGAAGAGATCAAAGCAAATAACACCAGTCGGTAAAGACCTCAACTCCAAGTACCAATATCTCTCTTATCATTTTCTACAATTTAATGCAGATAAACATATGCACAAAAAATGAGTGAGTATGAAATGAAATTCGCACTGCCATATTAGCTCAACAGTCACATCAATATTCATCAAGCAATGATTCACAACAATTAGACAATTTCTCATGTCCGAATTTCACATTAGCACGTCGATTTACAAATCCATATTATTATCTTGTGTCAATCATTAATTCATTTCCTGTAATAAATATCTAAAATCAATTTTCATTACACCCAATCATACAAATAAAAAATACAAGGTTTAAAACTCTTAACTACGGGTTAAAAATTCACTTGCCTGAGTTAAAAATCGCTATTATTCTAATATCAGAGCTTTTTCCTTCTGAATATACTTGAAAACATTGTAATCTAGTCAAATAATGATTCACAGTCACACTTGGAAGCTAAAGACACCAAAATCGTGATTTTTTTTAAAAAAAAGTAAAACGGTCCAAAAATTTAATATCGAAAAAAGATGTTGAAATCTGAAACTTTTTGTATGAAAGTTTCTGATGAAATTAGGAATCTATTAGTGATAATCTTTTATATAATGGAGTTAAAATTAGCCTACAATCACCATTTCTCTCAAAAATTCGAGTTTAGAAAAAAATCATAATATCTCTAATTAAATCCCTAATTTTGATGTTAAAAATCAAGAAATAATCAATGAAAAGTGAAGATATAAGTTGAAAGTATCTTACCTAATGTAATACTCACGAAAAACTAGTTGAAAATTATCTAAACTAAACTCCAAAAATTCAAAAATGAAGGAATATGGATAAAATCTGACTTTTAGAAATTGCTATAGTTCAGGAATAATTATCCCTTTGCAATCGCGGGTCACTAAGCCTGCAATTATGATGACCAGATCACAAATCTCTTTGTAGGCGACCCTTTACGATCACGGAGGGTAATTTGACTGTGGTTCGCAATTGCGAGCTATAGTGCTGCGATTGCGATGAAGGAAGCCAACACCAACTAACAACAATTTACAAAGCACACAAATCAAGGAATGGATCCTCAAAATTCTTTTGGAACTCCACACACGCAAATCATATATGCTACCTTACTAGATTCAACGTTTCAAACTCAATGGATTCACCGAAAATCAAATTCGAGGATTCCCTGATTTGAAATTCGATAAGTCACAACTAAGCTAACTTAAGGCACTCGAAATACTAAAATGCCAAAATCTTAATGGACACCCAAAAATGATACCAAAGTTCATTCTAGAGCTAAAATCATCTCCTAAAATCTAATCCGAGCACCTGAACTCAAAATAGTGACCAGAGTCAAACCTAAGTCAAATTTCAACTTGATTTTCAATTCGGACCTCAAATTCACATATCAACTCCAAATCTAATTTCGATAACTTTCCTAGACCGAATTTCACATTCTAAAACTGATGGAAATGATGAAATTTCATTCAGAGACTCAAAACTTCAAATAACTTCGAAACTCACAATTAAGCTACTTAAGCCTTCAAAACTGAGCTCTTTAACAAAAACTCAATTGTTCACAAAATTTTCAAAAAACAACTTTCTCAACCAATCAAACAAGACTTGAGACAACTATCAAGAGGGGTAAAATGATAATTACTAAAAATATAAAGAATGACCTTTAGGGTCATTACATCATCCACCACTAAAAATCATGTTCATCTTTGAATAAAAAGCAAAGGAAATACCTAAGTCTCGAAGAGATAAGTATAGTGGGCCCGCATGTCAGATTCGGTCTTTCAAGTCACTTCTCCCATAGGTCGATGTCGCCACTGAATCGTCACTGATGTTGTCTCTTTGCTCCTCAACTTTTGGACCTGCCTGTCTAGAATGGCCACATGCAAGTCAAATCTGGACTCAATTCCACTAAACCAGGGGAAGTCAAGTGAGACTGGTGCAAAATGTAACATTGAAGCATCGAAACAAGAAACACTGAATGCATAAAATATAGGATAAATGGCAAGGCAAATCTGTAGGCCACCTCTCCACTCGACTCAAAATCTCAAATGGATCAACATATCTAAGACTGAGCTTGCCTTTATTTTTGAACCTCATGATACCCTTTATGGGCGAAATCCGCAACCAAATACTGTAACCTTTTATGAACTCTAAAGGTTGAACTTGTCTATCAGCACAACTATTTCGACAACTCTAGGCTACCAACAACTGACTTTGAATCAATCGAACTTGCTTCATAGCATCTCTAAGTAAATCAGTATCTAAGCTATCCACCGCCATAGAATCAAACCAACCAATGAGGTATAGACATCTTCGGCCGTACAAGGACTTCAAAGGAGCCATCTGGATATTGAAATGGTAACCATTTTTATATGCGAACTCCGCCAAGGATAAATAGTAATCCTATTAGCCTCCATAGTCAATCACGCATGCCCAAAGTATATCCTCTTGCACCTGAATAGTCCTCTCGGACTAATCGTCTTTCCGAGGGTAAAATGATGTATTCCATGTCCCATTGAGTACCTAACCCATGTTGTAGGGTTTTCAAAAAGTGAGACGTAAACAACAATCCTCGGTTGGGAATAATAGAAATAGGTAACTATAAAAGTCTGACTGATATAGAGACGAGACAACTTATTTGCTATGTAGTTAATCTTGATTGGAATGAAATAAGAAGACTTAGTCAATCGATCAATAATAACCCAAATGGAGTTATAACCACCCACGGTAGTGGGTAAACCCACCAAGACATCCATAGTGATCCACTCCTACTTCCATATAGCAATGGGCATCCATTGAAACTTCCCATCAGGCCTCTAATGCTCACATTGCTGACATATCAAACACTGACATAAATTTTGAGATGTCCCTTTTTATGCTACTTTACCAATAATGCTAATCTAGTCATGGTACATCTTTGCTGCCCTCAGATGGATGGAGTAACGGGTATAATGATCCTTATCAAATATCAATCAAATCAAGTCACCCACCTTGGGCACATAAATTAGGCCCCTAATACTCAAAACGCCATCAGAATCAAGCACGACATCCTTAGCCTCACCCTTAGACACATTGTCTCGAATGAGACACAACTTATCATCCTCAAACTACCACTTTCAAATCTGATCCATCAAAGAGGAACAGACCTCCATGAAAGTAAGAACCCATTCTCATCAGGAAGCTGTAGTCTCACCTTTCCATTGGCCAATCTATAAACATCCCTAGCCAAGTGTCGTCATCTTGAATAGATGCAATAATCCCCGTGCTAGAAGCCTTTTGCCTCAATGCATCAACCACCATATTGGTCGTTCCTGAATGATATAGAATAATCAAATCATAATCTTTTAAAAGCTCAATCCACCTCCTTTGTCTCAAATTCAAGTCCCTTTGGCTGAAAATATAACTCCAGTGATCGGTGAAGATCTCGCGATGAACCCATAAAGATAATTGATATTGCCCAAATTACACCTTCGACTAAAAGTGTAAGTGGTCGTTGTTAAATATAAAACTTAACTAAGGTTAGGAACGAGCCCACGAAGAATATGATTCAGAATTAGTTTAATTGATGTGGATTTAAGTTATTAACCGGCTTATTTCTAGGAGGGGGTTTATAATTAAATAAAATAGTAAATAAAACCTAGTCTATAATCACGTTATATGCAAGTACTTGAGAAATTAGTGAGGAATGCAACTAGGTATGGTGTTCCCCATGAATTCATAATGCAATATAATCATGTAATGGTAACCTCTTCTAGTGTGTAACATGTAGAACTAGTAAGTTAAGTTCACCTAAGTCCATGGCCCAGCAAATAAATGAATTTCAGCTCATGACTTAGTCCATCTATGAGTGTATGCTTACTAATTCTTACCATGGTTCCAGATTTAGCCATCCCCTAGGTTCGTTCAGACTAATTAGACAGAGTGTAATCTTATCAAATCTCTGTTATTTATTCCTATTTTCATTCATTTACCCCCTTGTTCTGGCAAGTAAGAATAAGGGGAGTTCTAGCATTTGCAACCATTAAAAAGTTATGAAAACAAAGAGATAAAACAATACATGCATGCACACTATTCAAGGATTACTAATTATTTGATTTTACTTTGCTAAATCTTATGGTTCCCACTATCCTAGTTGTGGGTTTAGACGCTGATGTTCATTGTATTATAATTGGTGATAATTGATATATGAATAAAAAATTAACGATGCAAAATAGAAGAAAGCAAATCCAAAAGATTCACTTGAATTTCAATAGAAGACATTCAAAAATTATGAACAAACCAAAAACTAAAATATCATAATGTCACTTTGAGTTGTAGAACTAAGAAAGTGTAACCGTCATCAGGAAAAACAAAAAAATCTATTTATAGACACAGAAAATCAAATTCGAAATGAACAAGGATAACTAGATTCGACAGGTTCAATGAGTCGAATTACTGATCATACTTTATGGCTCGTGGTCTTCAATGGTAGTTTCTTCTATACAGAATCAAGTATCCTTTCATGAATATCAAACTATCATTTGTACTCTGGACGACCCATAGAGTGAGCTCGTCGATTGGAACAATGGTTTTTACCCTCTTCATCCACGACCCCTATTTTATGGGTCGCACTTTGGACGACGACTTGTGCAATGTTCCTGTAAATTTTTACTTTTGTCCACTACACTATATGCCTTGACCACGAACACCATCTACGACTTGTGGATCAAACCATGACCCATAGATTGGCTCGTAAAAACTTAAGAACAGCACAATTCTGTAAATCTCTATCAAAGTCATGCTGAATCCTATTTCCTGCAAAAATAACGTAAGCACATATCAAATCTACTAAAATGCGCCAGAGAACAGAAAAAATTTTCAAATTTAAAGCATAAAAAATATTGTATTTTTGACGGCATATCAACACTCTCAACTTAAAATCATTGCTTGTCCTCAAGCATTAGACTAAATCTAATATAAGCAATAATAAGAATCTTACTACATCAATCAAACAATATTTATCATATTCCAACCAACAAAGAATACCCTTAGCAAAATTAGTGCATAAATTGATATTTTATCAAGTAAGTGCAAGCAGATCAATAAAAGACAGAATAATTTCGATCGATTAGGCCACATACACAATCAACAATCACCAAGATAGTCTAGAATTAACAGTGCTACTCAAGTGCCATCAGAAATAAAGAAGTCTCCTTCTACATGCACTTTGATTTTTCTTTCAATACCAGGAACTATGTAAACAATGACTCTCATAATAGAAATTCAAACACTGCATACAATACCATTAGCTTGCTCTTATATTCTACACCATGACTTTTTGAATAGTTGAATTAGTATCATTATAGACTTTATTGGCTTTAACGTAGGCTCAAGGATATGAGTGGTATATTTTGGATGTAGTGACTACTTTGTCCTCCTTGACATTGCGTTACTTGGACTTATCCAACCCAACCTTGTTAATAATGACTTGTTCTTCCCCTTTTTTCTTTATTTTCCTAGAACCTCATATGTTGTATTATGCTTTTAATACTAATTATTTCTCATTTCTCTCATTTTTTCCCTTTTTTGATGCTCATCTCACACCCTCTTTATGTTACATTTTTTGTTGCACTACTTTATATCCCATATCCCATTATTTTTATTTTTATTTATGGTAGTGAAACGCTCCAAAATGTGCTTCAGAAATGTCAACAATCGTAATTTTTATATATCTCAAAATCAATGTGTGATATCGCAAATCTGACTTCATATTCACGATCAAGGTGCAAAATGAGTGGGAAATGGGTGTAACACGAATTTTAGAGGACCCGTAGCAAAAAATAAGTTTTGCTAATTTTTTTTAACCAGTGTGCATCCGCGACCAAGCTGTGACACGGATTAGGCGTAGAGCAGTACAACTTTTGCCTTCCCATTGGGTTCGCGTTGCGAACCAGACGCAGACCAGTACAAGTTTTTCCTCATTTTCCTGCATAAGCCAAGGGCATTGGGGTCATAGCGCCGTGCCCACATATGCATACCCACACTTTGCCATTTTTCAACTTTATATTACTTAAGACCCTTTCAAAAAAACCTCTCCAAGACTTAACCAAAGATCTCACTCAAATTTTAAGGATTTCAAGCTTAACTTTGGAACTCAAGGATTCTCTTCAAGGTCTGAGTTCTCTTCAAGCTCATCTCAAGAAAACCCAACTTTGAGGTATGTGGATTTCATCCATTGGGTCCTTTCACCCATGGAGCCCAATCCTCTTTTTCACGAAAATTGCATGATCTCAAACTATATTGTCTATGAGTATCTTTTTTTATAAAATATGAGCATGATTTATGTTGGTGTTTTACTAAGTGTTGTTGATTATGCATGAATATCTCTTTTAAACTTATACGATGAGTTGATCTTTGTCTATTGAAACTATGTGTGATTTGAGCTATGAGAGCAATGAATTATGATGAACTTTTGAGATGGATTTCATGATACCCAATTTGGGGTTTTACTATAATGTTGGTGGGTAGATTTTGAATTGATTTACTCATCATGTTATACTCTTTAATTGCATGATTTTGAACAAGTATTATGTGCCCACCAAGTGTTTGATGAAAATACATGACCATGATTCTCAAGTTATTTGCACGATTTACATGTCAAGTGACTTTATGATGATTAAGGGCTTCCAAGCATATATTAAGCTCTTCAAAAGTTCCCATGATCTACAATAGAATTTTGGACCCTCATACTATGTTTTACTCTCATGTGAAATGTGAAGTCCTTTGTTGATACTTGAATGTGATCGTTTGATGAACTACTTTCATGACTCCTACCGAAAAGATAGTATTGTAAGGTAAGGACAACCTACCTAAAAGGCCATGCCATAAGGTAGCATAACTCATGGTTCTTACCTAAAAGATTATTATCTTAAGGTAAGGACAACCTACCTAAAAGGCCATGTGTAAGGTAGCATAACTCATGGTTCCTACCTAAAAGATGATATCGTAAGATAAGGACAACCTACGTAAAAGGCCATACTGTAAGGTAGCATAACTCTTGGTTCCTACCTAAAAGATCATATCGTAAGGTAAGGATAACCTACCTAAAAGGCCATGCCGTAAGGTAGCATAACTTATGGTTCGTACTTAAACGATTATATTGTAAGGTAAGAAAATTCTATAATAGCTACCGGAAAGGCCATGCCGTAAGGTACACTAAATCATGGTTCCTACCTAAAAGATTGTATTTTAAGGTAAGGGACATCTTATACTACCTACCAAAAAGACTATGTCGTAAGGTAGGGGTATTGGAAACACTCTTTGAAAAGGTTATACCATAAGGTGAGTGGGTGGATATTTGGCCCATCTCATGCATGCTTGTGTAAGGTTTTGAGCATATATTCCATATTGAGCTTATGTTCATTGATTATGATTAAGCATCTTGTTATTATGGCTTATGATTCTTGTTGCATTTTATCCCGCATACTTAGTACATTCAAATACTCTATGCCTACATGATATCACCATGTAGGGACCGAAGCTCCATTTGATCATCCTCCTCCTCCACGTGGCTAGTTCGATCCTTTGAAGCAAGCTTTGGTGAGTTCTCAATTCTGAGGATAGTATCTACTTATTTCATGCTATGTTGAGACTCTTTTTCCACGTTGAATACTTATTATTATGAGGGTGAGCCCGGGGAGTGTCTTGGTCCCCGCTCAAAATCTAAAGTAGAGGTGTTGTTGGATGTTAAGTTTGTGTATACTTTCAATCTCTACTTATACTATGATTTGTATGTTATGAAGAATATTCCCTTAGTCCTGTTTTCCCTTTTCAATTAACTCTTGTTATTGCTCATTTGCTTCAGACTTCTCATTCGCCGTGTCACGTCTAGGCCCTAGACTTGGGTCATGACAAACCTGGTACCAGAGCACTAGGTTGTTGATGATCCTAAAAAATTCAACACATCACGCCAATTAGAGTCTTAGTTATGCTTGTGAAGTGCGCCACAACTATGAATAGGAGGCTATGAGGCGTTTTACGAAATGTTTCACTTCTTCATGGCCTATATCGTGCTTTAGGTGTAAGATAAGGTTTTTCCCCCTAATGAATGATCTTGTCTCTTCTAGATCATTCCTCTACAAAGGGGAAAACTAAGGAGGGCCCATGCACCTGGGGGGCAATCGGCTTATCCCGCTCCTCAAGATGGAGGGGCTACCGAAGTTGAGTTCGGGAACGCTATCACTATGTTAGCCCATTCCATGACCAACCAATTGAACCATGGGGCCCAAGCCCCTCATGCTCCTACTCCGGCCTCAATGGTGAGGGATTTCACAAGAATGAATCCTCCAGAGTTTCATGGGTCCAAGGTGGAGGAAGATCCCCAAGAGTTCATAGATGAGGTGTATAAGGTACTGTCCATCATGGGTGTAAATTTAGAGGAGAAGGTGGAACAAGCGGCCTACCAACTAAAAGGTGTGGCTCAAATTTGGTTTGTGCAATGGAAGATAGAAAGGGGAAATCATGATATAATCCCTTGGGAGGAGTTCAAGGTCGCCTTCCTCAACCGGTTCTTCCCTATTAAGTTGAGAGAGGCTAAAATGATGGAGTTCATGAAACTTAGCAAGGTTCCATGAGTGTAAGGGAGTATTCCCTTAAGTTCAACAAACTTTCAAAGTATGCTCCACAATTGGTGGCCAAACGTAGGTCAAGGATGAATAAGTTTGTGTCGGCGGTGTCCGACTTGGTAAATGAAGAATGTCATACCACAATGCTTGTAAGTGATATGGATTTGTCTCCGCTCATGACCTATGCCGAACAACTTGAGGGGGTAAACCTTAGGAAGATGAGAAATGGGGAGTCCAAGAGGGCTCAGGTTGAGGGTGGTCGGTTTCAACAAGGTCTCGAGTTTCAGGGCCAAGGATCCTCTAGTACTCCAAACAAGAGGGTTACTAAGGATGTTATGCCTAACCCAACGCTCCAAGAAGGTGGTGATGGGGTGAATCATCTTAGATACCCAAAATGTGGGAGGAAACATGGTGGCACTTGTTGGAGGAACATGGTTGCATGCTTTGGGTGTAGTGAGATAGGCCATAAATTTCTAGATTGTTTACATGCTCAAAACAAGGGTAAGAATGTCCGGCCACAAGGGCAAGGTGGTCACGTTGATCAAAGGGCTCACGAAGGCCAACAAAGGGGTGCTCCACGATATATCGGTTCTATGCTCTTCAAGAGAGGCAAGAAGGGGATGAGGTGCCCGATGTTGTTGTCAGTATGTTAAAGGTTTTTGGTATGTGCATGCTTTGATAGGTCCGGGTGCCACTGTTTCTTTCATTATTCCTTTTGTTTCTAATGAGCTTCATGTGTGTCCCAAAATGTTATGTGAACCTCTTAGGTGTCTACCCCATTAGTGAGTCTATTGTTGCTAGAAATGTCTGTAGAGGTTGTCCCATGTCCTTATTGCATAAAGTCTTGTCTAGTGATTTTGTTGAACTTGTCATGATGGATCTTGAGGTTATTCTTGGGGGTGTATTGGTTACATGCATATCATGCTTCCATTGATTGTAGAACTCGTAAGGTTAGATTCCAAATGAGTCCGTACTTAAAGTGGGAAAGTTGTAAAATGGTAGTTAAAGGTAGATTCATTTCTTGTTTTAAGGTCCAAGTTGATCTCATAAGGGTTAGGGATGTTGAATCTAAGGTCATTCCTATTGAGTCGGCTCCGGTAGTCAATGAGTTCTTGATATCCTTTCTGATATTTTGGAATTTGTGGTAATGTCTTTTGGCTTGACTATGCACCGACAATATTTATGGATCTCATGAATAGGGTCATAAAACCCTACCTTGACATGTTTGTGGTATAGGGTCATAAAACCCTACCTTGACATGTTGTGGTAGTCTTTAATGATGATATATGGATTTATTCCCGTAAAGAAGAAGGCCATATGAATCATTTGAGGGTGGTGTTGCAATTTTGAGGGATGAATGGTTATTGCTAAATATGAAAGTGTGAATTTTGGGTAACAGGGAGATGGCTAGAGAAGTGCACCGATTAGCTAGGTTGGGGTTTAGGTTGAGTGAAGTTGAAATAATGGTGTAGTGGTTGTTGATGGTTCCAAATCTTCTTTGACTAAGGAAGTCAAGTCGAAACAAGACCTTGACCTACTCTTGGTAGAACTGAAGGCTTTGGTAAAGGTTGGTGAAGTTGAGGTTTTCTCCAAAGGGGGAGATAGGGTCCTTAGGTACCAAGGTAGGCTATGTGTTCTTGGTGTTGATGATTGGGTTTACTTGAAGTCTCATCCATGAAGGGTGTGGCCTGGTTTGGCAAGAAAGCTAAATTGAGCCCAAGGTTTATGGGTCCTTATAGAATTTGAGGAGGGTTGGTAAGGTTGCCTATGAATGGGGGGTTGCCTACGGAGATGAATATGGTTCATCTGGTCTTCCATGTGTCGATATTGAGGGAGTATGTAGGTGACCCAAGTGCTAGTGCCCTTAGAGGTTGTGGGTGTTGTAGAAGATAATTTGACCTATGAGGAGGTCCCGGTGGAAAATTTGGATAGGCAAGTGAAGAGGTTGAGAAACAAAGGTGTAGCTTCCGTCAAGGTCCTTTGGAGGAATCATCAAGCTGGTAGCGTCACTTAGGAAGCCGAGCGGAGATGAAGAATCGATATCCGTATCTCTTTTACTCCATTCAAGTTCAAGATAACAAAATTCGTGCATGATATTGAAAATCTGACTTCATATTCTTGATCAAGGGGAAAAATTGAGTGGAAAATGGATATAACCTGGAACTTAAAGGACCCACAGTAAAAAATATTTTTTTCTAATTTTTCTTATCCAGTGGCATCTGCGACCAGGCCGCGAAGAGGACTGGGCACAGAGCAATACAACTTTTGCCTTCGTGTTGGGTCCGCGTCACGGACCAGATGCAGACAAGTACAAGTTTTTCCTCATTTTTTCTGCGTCGACCAAGGCCATTGGGGTCATAGCCTCGTGCCCACATATGCATAAAACCACCCACACTTTGCCATTTTTCAACTTTATATTACTTAAGACCCTTTCAAAAAAACCTCTCCAAGACTTAACCAAAGATCTCACTCAAATTTTAAGGATTTCAAGCTTAACTTTGGAACTCAAGGATTCTCTTCAAGGTCTGAGTTCTCTTCAAGCTCATCTCAAGAAAACCCAACTTTGAGGTATGTGGATTTCATCTATTGGGTCCTTTCACCCATGGAGCCCAATCCTCTTTTTGACGAAAATTGCATGATCTCAAACTATATTGTCTATGAGTATCTTTTATTATAAAATATGAGCATGATTTAAGTTGGGGTTTTACTAAGTGTTGTTGATTATGCATGAATATCAATTTTAAGCTTATAATATGAGTTGATCTTTGTCTATTGAAACTATGTATGATTTTAGCTATGAGAGCTATGAATTATGATGAACTTTTGAGACGGATTTCATGATACCCAATTTGGGGTTTTACTATAAAGTTGGTGGTTGATTTTGAATTAATTTACTCATCTTGTTACTCTTGAGTTACATGATCTTGAACAAGTATTATGTGTCCACCAAGTGTTTTATGAAAATACATGACCATGATTCTCAAGTTATTTACATGATTTACAAGTCAAGTGACTTCATGATGATTAAGGGCTTCCAAGCATGTATTAAACTCTTCAAAAGTTCCCATGATCTACAATAGAATTTTGGACCCTCATACTATGTTTTACTCTCATGTGAAATGTGAAGTCCTTTGTTGATACTTGAATGTGGTGGATTGATGAGTTATTTTCATGACTCCTACTGAAAAATTATATCATAACGTAAGGATAACCTACCTAAAAGGCCATGCCATAAGGTAGCATAACTCATAATTCCTACCTAAAGATTATATCGTAAGGTAAGGACAACCTACCTAAAAGGCCATGCCATAAGGTAGCATAACTTATGGTTCCTACCTAAAAGATTATATCATAAGGTAAAGACAACCTACCTAAATATCCATGCCTTAAGGTAGCATAACTCTTGCTTCCTACCTAAAAGATTGTATCGTAAGGTAAGGACAACCTACCTAAAAGGCCATGCTGTAAGGTAGAAAAACTCATGGTTCCTACCTAAAAGATTATATCGTAAGGTAAGGACATTTTATAACACCTATCGAAAAGGCCATGCCGTAAGGTACTGTAATGACCTGGCCCAACACTGTGAAGTATTGTCTGCTTTGGGGCGTTACGTGTCGCCGTCCCTGCACTCAACCCCCGTAGGGACTCAGCGTCCTTGCTGAGGTTTGCCCCACCACCGTACTAGCAGAGAGTCGGCTCTGATACCATCT
>JAPFFP010000008.1:13619985-13632063 GCA_026153255.1 Solanum medicagineum | reverse complement strand
AAGAAGATCAACACCAATTCATAGTAGAGTGAAGATGAAGATGAAGGCTAGAGGCAGTTGAGAGAAAAGAAAGAGAGGAACAGTTATGGAATTGTATTGTGTATTATTCTGTGGAAGAGTTGTACAAGTGTATATATATATATACAAGTATTAAGCTCCATACTATCTATTATGTGGCATTGCACATGTGGTCATATCTAATCTAATCCCTAACTAACTCAACTAACTCATTAGACTCAATTAACTAATTGACTAAATAATGATTAATGTGCAACTACTCTGTATTATTTACATTCCAACATATCATATGGATAAATGTAAAAGGGATTACTAACATCGATTGTTTCCTCCCTAGTCATATTGGCGTTGTGTCCTCTAACCTAAACCATGATGAACTTAGTTTATTGGTTCAAATGTCAGGGTTAAATCATGAGTTTAGGTTCGACTGCCAGGGTTAAATCACGGTAGAATCACAGGTCAGAAGATAGGTCCTGAGTGAGGAGTAAGATCCCTAGGTTGATCTTAGTTCAGAAGTCATATTATAATTTGGGTGTCGAACCTCAAATTGGGTCAGTCTTGAATTGGGCGTCCGGATCGGGTCTTCAATTAGTCATCGAGATTGGGTATCGGTGTAGGGGTTAGGGTCAAAGGTCGAAAGTCGAAAGTCAGGTCCTGGATCAAATATTGTATTTCGAATAAACCCATCAAAGTTGTGTCTAAGTTTAAGTTTCAAGGTCAAGTCATAGTTCGAATGTCAAGTCTTGGGTCGGAAGTCGGGATCACAAGATCGGTGGTTAGGATCGTGCCCTAGTTTGAATGTCGGGATCGACACTTAAATTGATTATCGAGATTAATTTTCAAGTCAAAAATTATTTTCCTAGAATGTATTTTTCTACTCTCTGACCAAAAATAAGAAAAATAATTTTCTAGAAAATGTTATCCATTCACCAATTAAGCACTTAAAATATTTTATACTCTGCAATCAAATATGAAAACATATGTTAGAAATCAAAATATTTTCACAACCTATTCAAATTGTTTTCTGCGTCGGGCATACCCAAATGAGTGAGGACATCCAAATCCATTATGCAGTGCAATTATTGTGCTTCTACATCTCAAATTCCACACGTAGGTGGAGAAATACATGATGTTTTCTTGTAAGAATTTCATTAAACAATTCACATGAAGTTTCTCATACATATGATATGACAATGTTATATGTCTCCACATACAAACAGACTTTTATTCTCATATTCAAACTATTTGAATCCATTGGAACCTAAATTACGAAGAAAGAAGTCACAAGGGTCCAGATTAAAGTGCAAAAGTAGTAACTCTTTTTTTTTTATCTTTAATACACTACTAATTTAATGTGTTACAGGAGACTTGGTTAAATGTTCCTATTAAAAATTCATTATTCAAAAGGCATTTTTTAAGGAAAAAAACAGAAGAGACATACTAATTGTGTTCTGAAGGAGGAAATTTAGTCGCTCAATTAATTGACTATTTGAATGTTCTGTTAGTGAGAGTTCAATTTTTTATCTCGTAATCAACCACTGTAGACATCGAAATTTTGTAGATTTTTCATCTTGTAATCAATCACTGTAGACATCGAAATTTTGTAGAACTCTACAAGATGAGTCCCCTTTTAGTCAGGATTTATTGATGGCTACTCAACCCTAAATCCTAATTCATGCCTATATAAAGGATACTATATTCCCTTGAAAAGACATCTCAAAATATCCATGGGGAGATAAAAATATGATAACATAAGGAGGTCAAAATCATCATACGTTCGAGAAATAGGTCACTAATGGCCCTCGAATCGTAGAGAAATCTTATGCGAGAAGATTCTATGGAGTAACAGATTTGTACCCACATTATTTAACAATAAAATTCTGTTTTTCGTATTTTATTTGTAATTGTAATTTTCTTTTTATCACATTAAAATTTGTTGCAAACAAACTGGCACGCCCAGTGAGACCAAATCAGTCCTTCATCTCTTTTCTCATAAATCAAATCTGCAAATCTGAAGCAAGCAACAGTGGAAAAATGAGTACTTCAAGTGTTGTCTTCGAGTTTCATCAAGTCTACACTCCGATAAGCAATGAAGCAGGGGGCATTTGTAGACATTGAAATTTTGTAGAACTCTATAAGATGAGTCCCATTTCAGTCAGAGTTTCTTGAAGGCTACTCAACCTCTTGAAGGCTACTCAACCCTTAACCCTAATTAATGCATATATAAAGGTATTATATTCCCTTGAAAAGGCATCTCAAAATATTCATAGGGAGATTAAAATATGATGACGTAAGGAGGTCAAAATCATCCTACGTTCGAGAAATACGTCATTAATCATGAGAAATCTTATGAGAGAAGAATCAAGGGAGTAACAAATTTGTACCCATATGCTTATCAATAAATTTTTGTTTCTTCATATATTATTTGTGATTCTAATTTATGGTTCTATCACTTTTAAAATTTGCCGTAAACAACCACATTTCAGTGTCCAAGAGAAGTTTATCAAGAATGTCTTCTTTTAATTTTAATTTATTGATGACAATATATAACTATTGTATTTAACGTTCCTACGAAAATAGTGACATGATATACTTTTGACTTTTAAAATATTTATATAGATATATATATATTTTTTTTTAAAAAAAAGTAAAATATTTAAATTGATATGAAGGGAGTGTTTATTTTTGTAAGCATAAGCTAAGTGTTGCATTTTCTGCTAATTAATTATTATAATTATCTCCTAAAAGAAAAGGAGTAAGACTTAAAAGTTGATACGGAGGACGAAAAAATTCATATAAGTTGAAGCAAAATTCTATATGTTTAGTTGTCTTAGAAAATGGTTATAATTATTTTTTTGGGAGAAGTATTAAAAATATCCTTAAATTTGTTATGAATTATTAGTTTCGTTCCTAAACTATTGATAGACTTAAAAACACCCCTCAACTTGGCGAACTAAGCTTAGATACACCCTGAAACTTGAGACGAATTATTAGTTTCGTCCCTAAATTATTGATAGGCTTAAAAACACTCCTCAACTTGGCGAAATAAGCTTAAATACACTCTGAACTCGACATGAATTATTACTTTTGTTCCTGAAGTATTGATAGACTTAAAAACAACCCAGCTTCATATTTGTCACTTATTAAATTTTAATTTGAAATTTTGTAGAACTTCATTTGCTGTCATGTTTTTACAATCCCAAAATCTTCTTACAAGATTGTCATTCAAACATGAAATTTTAACGTTGTCGGAAGTCCATTGACACAAAAAAATCATAAACAAAATAGGAAAAGAAAGAGAACCAAGCAATTAAAAATGAAAATGGAAAAAAAAAGACTTTGCTTTGAGATTGCCATTATGAAGGAAACGTTAAATAACACGAAGAAGGGTATTCTAGTAATTTGATAATTAAAAGTTGCACGAAAATTTTCTTTTTTGAAAAAAAAAGAAGAAGAATTAAGGTTGATGTGGTCTTTTTTTAACCTTTCATGCACTTTAAATAAATTGTACTCACTTGTAATGTTATGTGGCATGGGAGGGGTATATCTAAGTCCAGTTCACCAAATTGAGGGGTGTTTTTCAACCTATCAATAGTTTAGGGACGAAACTAATAATTTATATCAAGTTCGAAGGTGTATTTAAGCTTAGTTCGCCAAGTTGAGAGGTGTTTTTTAGCCTATCAATAATTTAGGGACGTAACTAATAATTTGTGACAAATTCGACGATATTTTTAATACTTTCTCTTTTTTCTTAGAAAAGGAAAAAAGGAAGACACTTAAATTGAAATTGATATATTTTTGGTTGTCTCGAAAAGTGATTATAATTACTTTCTACAACAATATTATTAAGATACATAAGTTGATAGGAAGGGAAATTATCTATTTCGTCGGCATGATCCAAGTTTTATAGTTTCAGTTGTCTCAAAATGTGAACTATTATTGTTATTTCTTTTTATTTAAAAAAAAATTTAAGACCCTTAAATTGACATTGAGGGTATACTTTATACTAGTATCAATTTAAGCTGAACATCATATTTTTGATTATTTTGGATGATTATAATTACTTACTTTTTAAAAATAAAAGTAAGAGAATAAATCGATATGAAGGGGATATTATTTTTCGTAAGCATCAATTAAGTATTATATATTTTTTTAAGAAAATCAATTATTATAACTATATTCACAAAAAAGAAAATATTTATGTTGATACATGGATATATTATTTTTTTGATCAATTTAAGTTTAAAACGGAAGTAGTATTCCTCTCCAGAGATGTCGGATTCAAGAATTTTTGGTAAGGAGCGGTGCCCCTTGTCCTATACGAAGTTCCAAAATCAAGTCTCTAAGACGTTGATGACCCGTAAAAACACGTACAATCTCCTTCCTCGGCCTGTGGACTAGGATTGTGCAACGTCGCACCAGTTCTTTTCTGCAACTTTTTCTCATTCTGACTTGCATACTTTGAGGGTATTACAACATATGAGGATCTCGAGCTGCTATATTGTATTCTCCAGCAACAGAAGCAGTAACTTGAGCTGGCTGATTTTTGCGCAACTCATCCACATGACCGTACTCGTAATTGGTCTGGGGACAAGTTGGATCTTCTTTATCTCCCTCAGTTGTTATATTGCTCTTCCATTTGGTTATTGAGCTTTACATCTTTGAACAGAGATTTCACTTGAATTCTCTTCCTCCTTTCCTTTTCTCCATAGTTGGATAATTTATTCAATGTGACACCAGACATATCTTCAATACTTTTCTCAAAATAACACCACCACCTTGTCAACAATCCTCTTTCTCCCTTGATATAATCTTTCACTCAGCATCTTAAATTCGATCTTTCCATTTGCCTCATCCTGGAAGTCTTTGCTTCAGCATATCCCAAACTTCTTTGGCAGATTCACATGTTATGATCCTTGTAAAAATTGAATCTCAAATACCTGCGAGAATGAAAGACATGGCTTTTGGACCTTTTGCTCTCTCTTCGAGTTGGGTTTGCTTCAAAGGTTGTCTTCCTCAACATACTTCCATAATCCAACACGTTTTAAGTATGCTTTCATCTTCATTGCCCAAACTTGGTACTTCTCACGAAGTGAAAGAGGGTAACTGTACAAGTCATATGAAAGGAAATTGAACAAATAGAGACATGGACAAGATAAACTTGGTGGATGTTCTTCTTGTGTTTTTTTCACTCAAAACAGTCCCTCAAAGATCAATTATGCTCAGATACCAATTGAAGGGGAGAGAGAGAGATATGAAAATAGAGAGAATTTGGAGAAAAGGAGTAGATCATTTTCTTACAGCAAAAGCTCACTACATATACAGATAAAGTGCTGTCAAATGCCTTAGATCCTAGAAATTGACTCTCTATATTATACTTAAATCAACCTTCGGAACATATTACAACTAGCTTCTACATTCTAGAACATTGCAGCAAAAATAATCTTGAAGTTACAAAAATGAAAATATCAAGAAAAAAGAACCAACTTGGCAGCAGTTAGCATCGCATACAAAAATAGCATCCTTTATCATAGTCTTTACAACTTTGGAAAAATGACGTAACTACGCAAACATAAGATATGTATTTATATTATACCACTATAGTTTGAAAAAATTACAATTTATAGCTATAGTTGGGATTTTGTTGCTATAATTAGGGTTTTTTGTTATTTTTTCTATTCCTCTCTTCCTCTCTCTCGCCTGTCTCTGCAATTTCTTGCCAGATATATAATTAGATATGTATACCAACTGTATATATACAATTATTTTGACAGATATACATATACAATTCACATCTCTCCATTCTCTTGCTCGCCTCTCTCCTCCCTCTCCCAGTCTCGCTTGCCAGACATACAAATACGTATGTATATTAGTTACACATATACAATTATTTGACAGATATACACATACAATTTGACAAATATACATATACAGTTCGCCTCTCTCCTCCCTCTCTCGATCTCGCTCGCCTCTCCTCCCCTCCAGGTCACATAGCTGAGGCTATGCCGTGTAATTATGTAAAATATAGTTATTTGATCATATTAAGTGCAAGTCTAGGCTATTTATGAAAATTCTCCTGCAACATTCTTCTGGGTTAGATGTAAACATAAGCTCTCTTTGCTACTACCATATCATCAGACACACAGCAATTTCCTACTTCCCTGCTTTATAAAATATCAGACATAATGATGGGCTCAAATAGGACAACCATATGAAATTATGCCCAAAAAAGTTTCAGAATGTCCATGGTCATGTCACCTTCAGAGGTAAACAGTGAACATGAAAGAGAAAGGTACTTACATGCCTAGGAGGAAACTTGAAAAACATTTATGAAGTTTTAAAGCAATGGAAGCAACTCTCTTTCGGTCCACAGTCAAGGAAATATGAAGCACCAAAAAGAAGAGAATGAGAGAAATGTTTGGATCTCTAACACTCAAAAGAAACCTTGATAAATTCCACTGATATAAGAGCTGTATTTTTACTCAAACAAGAGTAAAAGGGAACTAGGCACTTAGATCTCTGCAAACAAGTTTATATTGGAACTGAGATCCTGAATACTATCATAATAAAAATTCAGATTGATATTAAATTACTGCATCAGTGTCCTTATATATTTATACTGAAATGATCCAGAGAGAGCAGACATTTGCTAATGGGATCCCAAAACCAGATAAAAGGAAAAGAAGTCAACATGAGAAATTATTTTTAATATCATTGCTCCTTCCTTAGATAATGGAAATACGAGCCAAAGGCATAGAGGACCTTAAGAACAACTCCTTTGACCAAAGGTGTAAGCTACAAGGGAAGTGCTCCTATATCATACCAGAATCAAGTCACCCATTCTCAACTTTCAACTTAGAATGCTGGAAACAAACAAAATTATACGGCATATAGTAGCTAACTAGGTCCCATAAAAGCAAACCTCACCTGTCTAACCCGTAGACTTCAGGGATAATTAACCTCCCAATTTATTAGCTCATCCCATTTTAACCCTAAGTTGATATATAACCCAAAATAACTCCTGAAACAAATTTGATAATCATAGTAAACAATAAAATAATTTTATTAGGTACTAAAATATTTTATAAAATAAGTAAACTTAGTAAAAATTAGATTGGATTAGATTTCAACCCTCTATAACTCATTACTCAACTTGTTTTGACCCAAGAATATTTGGATTTTGAGTCAAATTTAACCCAACCCACCTATTAAGCTAACTTCCGTTGTTTTACTGCATAGAATTTTTTAACTAGTAAAATAATAGTTCAGTCGATATATAAATCAGTACCTTCCAAATTGAATCCCCAGCAAAAATAAAACATCTGCTTATAAAGTATCTAAACCAAAGGACGAGAAGACTGAATTGACTTTGCTGCCTAAACGCCAAACAACGTTATCATCAAGTATTTTGTTTCTGTTAATTTTCTTTAGGGGTGTCGGGGGAGGGGATTGTAAACCGCGAAACATTATATGTACACAATGAAAAGTGCATCTGAGGAATCATTTCGAAAGAAAAAGCTACTGAACTTCTCCATCCTCACCAAATTCCCAATCTTTGTGGTCCACATAGTCACCATCCCTATGAGAATCACTCCAACGATCTCGTTTGTGTTTCTTATGCTGGCCCTCCGAATTGGCTTGCAAACTCCGGACGTGCTGATCCATCTATTACATCAAAGCTCTATACATTAGAACGATTCAGACTTACCAAAAGGAACAATGTGTCTAATCTTCAGATATTTTCTACGATGATATCAGACCTGTTTCAGTTTCTTATAATCACTGTCATGTCTGTAAGAACTTTTTGAATGATCTTTCTCATTTTCATCGTCATCAAAGGAACTCACATGCCGCTTCCGATGTTTCTTATCTCTGTCACTTCCTGACCTTTTGATCTCCTCGAAACTGTATGTCTCAGCCTTGTCACTGTCTGTATCATCTTTCTTGATTCTTCCTCTCTCTTTCCTGCTCTTATCTCCTCTGTCTTTATCCCTTCTATGTTTTTCCTTCTTCTTTTCTCTCTCTTTCCTTTCCTTCTCTTTTCTTGCCTGCACAGTAAAACTTGACATTTCAGAGCCAGTGAACTTCTTCACCTGAATACAGAGTTCTTTTGTTTTTTAAGCTATTCGATAACAGTGACTTTCCATGCTCGACAACAAAATGCCTCTTTCGGGAATGATGGGAATTTGGAAACTTCACAAGATTCAAGAAAGAAATTGACTGTGACAGAGCGCCAAACTCAAAGGTCTTAACCATCACATTAACCTAATTTGGATACTATAAATTATATTCATTGCTGATACCTCATATTGGCCATATTGCATCAACCATCAGCACTATTAATTTTCCATTTAGTAACTACAGCAAGCCCAAAATCTTATGTCATATTTAACATTATTGCCTCACACCACCAGCTACATTAATTTACCCTTTAATAACTATGCAAGCCCAAACATCTTTGAACAAAACAAATGGAGCCAATGTTACTGAACCAGATGGGATCAAAGATGAAATAGTTAGATTCTATCAGGAGCCATACACCGAGTCAGAAGTATGGAGACCTCTCAGTTCAATCCTAGTGTTCAACATATGATCAGTGAAGAGGATAACATTGCATTGCAAGGACAATTTGAAGAACAGGAAATCAAAAACAGTGTTCTCATGTGCAGGGGATAAAGCACCAGGCCCTAATGGGTTCTCAATTGCCTTCTACATACAGTGCTGGAAAGTGATTAAGGGGAAGCGGTAGCTGCCATCCAACAATTTCATGGTCAGAGAGATTTTGAGAAAAGCTTTAATGCCACTTCCATAGTCCTAATTCCTAAGAAAGTGGGAGCATTTGAATTGAAGGATTTCAGGCCAATTAGAGTGATTGGGAGCTTCTACAAAATCATCTCAAAGATCCTAACAGAAAGACTCAAAGAGGGTTATGCCAAAGTTAGTAGATGACCAACAAATGGCCTTCATAAAGGACATGCAAATTATGGATGTCATTTTGGTGGCCAACGAATGTTCAAATGTGAAACAGATCCAAAGACCCAGGAATTCAATGCAAGATAGACATAGAAAAAGCTTATGACCACTTGAATTAGGAATATCTGTGTAGTACACTGAGGAGGATGGGGTTTAGCAACTGTGATTCTGCCAACACCCGGATAAAATGGATGAATGTATGACCACATAGAAGTTTTCCGTTCTGATCAATGATTCACCATCCGGCAGGAGAAACCCCCCGCGCCCCTTTCTCCTTTTCTATTTATCCTAGCTATGGGAGGTCTAAGTGATATGCTGAAGATTGCTCAGGTTAATAACAGAATTAGGGGCTTTCAAGGTGAGTGAGGGGGATTCACTAGGAGTTTTGTATCTCCCACTTACAATATGCTGATGACACATTAGTGTTTTGTGATGCAGAGAGTGAACAGCTGAAACACCTAAGGGTTATTTTCATTTTGTTTGAAGCAATATCTGGACTTCATATCAACTGGGAAAGCGTTTTATCTACCCTGTGAATGAAGTACCAGAGATCAATCCCCTGGCAAACATTTTAGGTGGCAAGATAGGGGAACTTCCAACCACCTATCTTGGCATGTCTTGGGAGCTAAAAGTAAATCTCTGAGCGTCTGAAACTCTGTGGTGGATAATTGTTAAAAGAAGCTGGTTAAATGGAGAAGTCAATACTTATCAATGGATGGCGGAGTTACTTTGATCAATAGTGTTCTTGATGCCTTGCCAACCTATATGATGTCCCTCTTTCCTATGCCTGGGAAGATCACCCAGAGGTTGGACACCTTGAGAAGGAATTTTCTATGGCATGGTAATGGAGAAGGGGAAAAGAAATGTCATTTGGTTAGGTGGGATGCTGTTATAACCAACAAAAAAAAGGGAGGTTTGGGGATTAAGAACTTGAAAGCACACGATAAGAGCCTTCTGTTAAAATGGCTTTGGCGGCTGGCAACAGATGATCAGAGCTTGTGGAAGGACATTCATTACAAGATATGGCAAGGAAGGACCCTTGGACTACTAGGAGGTTAATGCTCCTTATGGTGTGGGTACATAGAGAACTATTAGAAATCATTGGCCATAAATGTGGAGTAATTCTGTTATTAATATGGGAAATGGGAGGAAAACTTTGTTTTGGAATGATATATGGGTGCGACAAACACCTTTGAGACAACAGTTCCCAAATATTTATATTCGCTACAATTCTAGAAGTCAGAAATGAACACAGCTGGAACCTGACCTTCAAAAGGTTCCTCAAAGACTACAACAACATACCCAGTGAAATCCCACAAGTGGGGTCTGGGGAGGGTACAATGTACGCAGACCTTACCACTACCTCAAAGACTACGAAATGGAAAAAATGACTCAATTCTACCACACACCGGAACAAACCAAGAACCCCACCTGTAAGGAAGACATTGATGTGGAAGCCAGATAAAGATGGCAAGTGCAAGGTGAAATCAGCCTACAAGTTAATGGACATTTCAACCAAAATCAAGGTGTTGTAGCCTTGGAGGATGATCTGGAATGCAAAGATACCACATAAGGGGGCTTGTTTCACATGGCTTATTGCAAGACAATATGTTCTGACTCAGGACAACTTAATGAAAAGATGAAGGCAATTATGCCCCAAATGTTTTTTTTGTGAATCTGAGACGGACAATAAACTATCTTTCTCTACATTGTAAAAAGTGACTGAGAAACTATGGATGTCTTTCGTTAACCTGAGAAGTATTACATGGACCGTGCCTACAAATAATGCAAAGCACTAGCATGTTGGAATAGAGATGGAAATCAGTCAAAACACAACGAAAGATGGAAGATTGTCCCTGCCAGCTTCTGGTCGACAATATGGAGGGAGAGAAATCAAAGATGTTTTGAGAAAAGAGCATCCCTTTCCAAAGCATTAATATGTACTATTTAGTGACCCTTTTACTTTTGGTGTAACAACACTGCACCCAAGGATCCAGAGGATATCCCCCTTTTCTTATTTTATGAGGGAGATAGGTGTTTAGTTTCTTTTTGGCAAACCTTCTATACTTTTGATGTAACTACTACTTGGAGTTCACTATTGGTGTACTTCTATATCTATAATACCAATTCTCAAAAAATAAAATTAAATTAAATTAAAATAAAATTGTCACACACTGAATACAACAAAGAAACATGGAAGTTTCATTATTTATACTCATAGGTTGTGAAAAGAAAAATTAAGAGAGAAAACTCTTGGTCCCTGTTCGAAAGGCCAACTTGCAACTGGATTTGGCTGTAATTACACAGTTTGGCATGTCTGTTCAGCAGGAAATTCACATGAGGTGGCAAGAAAATCAATGCCCAACCAGTTAAAGACTGCAGCCCCATAAAAGTAGTTTCAGCCACCATAAGTTCGCCTTGAAAGACATTCCATTAAATCTTATGGTTGAACGAGGGTGATTCTAAGCATCAAGAAAGAAAATAAAAGACAAACCATATCAACCACAATCACACCCATGCAACATCTACTACCCCCACCCGAAAGTAGCAGGAGAAATAAGGGTTTGTAGTTATTCAAGTACCTTATCCTCTTGACGCTTCCGGTCCTTCACTTTAGCCTTTTCTTTTAGTTCATTAACAAATTTGTCAAATGTTTCCAGCAGCAAGCTCTCGTCAGCCATTATTCTGTAAAATAATAACAGCAAAGAAATTCACATTCAATATTACGACATAATGAGAATTGTGAGATTATGAATAAAAACATAAATAGCAAGAGCATTTCATTTATAGCAAAACGGCCTAGACAAACTAAAACTAAAGATTTAGCAGGCACCATATTTCTTCAGAATGTTGAAAAAATCACAAATATCAGAAATAAAAAAACTAGCAACTGCTAGCTAGGCCTATTAAAGAACAACTAATAATTGATATCAACCCATTTTTTGAGTGATAAGTTAGCATTAAAAGTGAATTAGTGAAATGATAATTCATGTCTATACTATAAAAGACCTGTTTCCATCAATCTTGGATGGAGCCAAAGATTCACTATTTTTTGGCTTTGGGGTATGATGGAATAAAGCAAAATGA
>JAPFFP010000008.1:13604866-13619885 GCA_026153255.1 Solanum medicagineum | reverse complement strand
AGTAGCAGTTAGTCAATGCAACTTTCGACGCTCATCATGGGTCATCTGGAAACAGTCGCTCTATGTTTTTAAACATATGGGTCAGGCTGCGTACATCCGACCCCTCCTTACCCCGCAATAGGCGGGAGCCTTTGAGGCATTGGGGTAATGTTGTTGTTGTTGTACTATAAAAGACCTGGCCTACTTAAACCTGAGGAATATAAAGCACCAAATCATTCATCACATCTATTATTCTAAGGTACTTTCTAGAAGTGTGTAAATTACTCAGTTTAGATTATTGAGGGAACTATTACTCATTGAAAATAATATCAATTATCAATCTCCAAAGATGTGACCTTTGCAGCCATGATTACTAATTCTAGATCAATAAAAGAATAAGTAGGTCCTTTCCTATCTCCGAAGAGGGATTTGCAGTCCTCCCATTTTGATGATGCAGTAATTTCCTGCAGCCACAGCAAAAAATAAATTATGATTTTAAGGAGAACATCATGGGATCCCATCTACTGCAATATGAGAGATTATAAACTGTTTAATATACCTTCGATGCATGAAGAAGTTCATAGAACTCATCCGCTAGACGTTTACGCCTTTTAGCTTCTTTTTCTTCTCTCTCCCTGGCCCTTTCCAGCAACTCTTCAAAGACAAACTATGCAGATGAAATACGTACATTCAGTACTCAAAGACCCGGAAAGCCCAAAAGCGTAAAATATAAAGTTTAGAAAGGAAGCATGGTAGAAGATTCAGCATAATACATGTTTAGGAAATCATGGTAGAAAATTCAGTATAATCCATGTATGTTCTTCTCCCATTCCTCAGTTTCGAAGGCAAGGAGGATATAATGTAAATGTACTATGGCCATCTTTTTGGAGCAACTCCTCACATAATAATCTTTGATAAAATGCCTTACCAAAATCTTGAGATATTGAATGTATACTAAAAGCCTTGGAGAATACAACTGACTGTCTAAGAATTATTCTTCGACAAGATACCCCTTGCAATTCATATTTCACACGTACATAGATTATATGCCATGAACATAAATAACTTCCAAAGCCAAATAATATTTGAAGAATGAGAGAATATCCTCACTAGAAAAACAGAAAATGATTTTGATATCATCCAGTTTTGCTGTTTAACCACTTTCATAGAGTAAGACCCTTATCCACTAATCATAAAAACAGAAAACTACAAGGAAAATTGCTTTGAATTAAGAAACTTAAGAAATGTGCTGTAGGTGTAATATTAAGCACCGCCGTCCAGGAAATCAATAAACTAACTACCGAAAATGGTACCAAAACTGAAGAACTGGAAGCAAAAGCCAGCACCACATATTTGATCAATGCAATCCTTGTCTTTTTGCTTAAAGGTTTCAGGTTTACTTGCTAAACTGACCCACAAGTCATCTATGAACTCCATTACAAGAAGATCCAAAATTTTATATGTTTATGGGTTATGGTTGATACTAAAGGAAAATGTCACTAACCACAGATGACTACCCTAGTAGTTGCCAATTTAGCTTGCACTAACTAATCAACTTCCAATGAAACATAACATGGAAGTTCCACTTATGCTTTAGCACTCAGTCCACTCAACTTACACAGCATGTCCCAAAGACCAAAAAAAGGGAACAAGTATATAGAAATCCATTCAGTAAATGGTGTTCTTTCATTTCACATAACATTCAATTCTAACAAGGGTCGATGTGAAACAGTATACAGTGCTTAGCCATAATTAGACCTTTAAGTTGGTATCTGATATTGGTGGAGAGCTCATATACTTTGCAATTGCATCCTTAAAATCATCAAGCGTCCAGGTTGATGTCAGTCCAATCTGAAAGCAAAGATGGCTCAGCAAAAATATTAAGTACTAGCCAAAGCACAACAGAGGATAAAAATGAAGAGTGGTGATTACCTCAGTCATCCTAACTGCATCTCTGATTCGTGACTTGTCATCAAGATACTGAAGTAACATACAAGTAACACAAATTCACAATTCTGTATCAGTAACAAAAAAGGGATCCTAAATGGATCCTTGTCCAAGCATTTTGAGTTACCATGAAGTCTATGAATTACAAGCATGGTGATGAAGAAGAAATTTCTATCATGAATACCAACATTTTAAATGAAGTTTCTCCCAAAATTATTTATTCAAATCTCAAAGATCTTGGCATCATTACCCTAGCAAATATAAGTGCGCTTAGTTGAATTAGAAAATATAGTTCTATTGATTCTATAGGAACAAGATTGTATATAGTGTCCTACATGAAAAAGGATTGAAGTTTTTAGTCTATAAATAGAGGCTCAATGTTATAAGAAAGTTTACACAATCAATCATATATTTCTCGTGCCTTTATTTCTCACATGGTATCAGACCTTTGGTGAAAAATATTTGGGATAGAAAACTTAGTCAAATGGTTGTCATGTTTAAATTTCCAGTGATTGCTAAGGTTGTTTTGTATCATTCTCTTTTTGGTGGATCTGCAAATCTTAAACCACCACAAGGTAGAGAAAACTCCAATAAATAAACCCCAAAAACATTTCCCTGATTGCTTCTACCTATCCCAAGTAGACACATCCAGTTCATGTTTCATTAAGTTCATCATTCGAGATACTACATGATAAGGGTATAAAGAGCGAGACTTTTCCCAAACTAAATAACATGTCTAAAATGGACGAAACAAGAGCATCAACTTGAAATCAATAGATCGTCATAGGAGACTTCATAATTGAGGGTCAATCTTTTCTCACTGTGTTCAGGTTGTTCATCTACCTCACCAGGCTTTCACATTAAGTGATCTTGAACACCTTAACGCTTACACCACAACTCAACCAAGAAAAGCCCAAGCTAAGTAGTTTGAACTTTCCATTAGAAGGTATAAAATAAACATAGGACTTGAATTACTGTCAATTCAATGCGTTTAGAGCCAAAAATATCAAATCCAAAAGACATGGCTGGATTGAAGAGAGTTCTATTCAAAGTTTAGCAAACAACCACAAATAATATCATATATGGCTGAAAAGGTTGTCAAAAAAGGATCTAACAAGCTGATGGTTGTCTTGAAGGTTAGAAAAGGCTCCGATAAACTAACTGCAGTAGTCAAATAAGGTTTCCAGCGATTGAAATCTTCACAAAAAGGAAAATGACAGGTTCCTTGAAATTCTCGAACGACCCCAAGGAACAAAGATTTTCTTCAGAAGTTGGCTGGTAAAGGTCTCACACGCCAAACATGTGTAACAAATGAGTCGCAAAAATTCAGGTTTTGCCGAGGCGTGACGGCCATTCTGACAAAGCGGCTTTTATGAGTTTTAAAAGGGGTATGAGGTATCATTGCTTCACACCAAGTCTTTGTTGATACATATATCACCCGATTTCACGTCACCTTTTGATTATCCTGATATTCTAAGGTATTACCTATACGAACTTTTAGAGGAATCTAATGTTACTCGTACATCTCCAGCTATAATGTCTCCACTCCTAGCCTATCATCATTGTCCCATCCAGCATCAGGCCTAGATGATTCATGCCATGCGCCAAATCCTACACCTACTGGGGACTTCTCTCCTCCTAGTCAATTGATTGCACTTTGAAAAGGTAGACGATCCACTCATATTACTAGTCCCACATTACACCTTTCAAGTATTATTGTATGTCATCACCCCATTATGCTTTGTATCATCTTCGTCGTGGTGCAGCACTTTTTCATCCCAGACGGCAACAAGTATCATTGACAAGATGTCTTCTTCACATGCAAATGGTACATAAGAGGTTCTTCCTCTACCTTCAGGTAATCTATTGTTGGCTATTGTTGGCTGAAGGGTTTATCTAGTCAAACTTAGTCTAGACGGCCAATTTGATCGACTTAAGGCTCGTCTTGTTGCCAATGGGTATACTCACATATTTGGGCTTTATTTTTTTTTTTTTTTTTTTTTGAAACTGGTAAATTTGAACTTTATGTTAATATCAGAACCTTCCAAGAATTGTAGTACACCGATACCACACGCCCAATTTTTTACAAAGTACTACCTACATCTATCATCTTTTGTCTATAATAATCTAAAACATCTAGGACCATTAGAAAGTAACAAGTTACACCAAAAACACCGTAGCAAGATGCAATTAAGCTTAATCTGTTGCATACTATTCTCTATTCACTCAAAACACCTAAAAATCCTATCCTTCCATATTGTGCACCAAATGCTTGCTGGGACTATCCTCCCCCTGCCTCTATTCTTGGCCAATACCCTAGACTGTTCCTAGCTTCTTAACGCCTCTGTAATCTTCCCAGGCATGCTCCATGCTATTCCCCTGAGGTTCAAAAACAATCTCCATAGTTGTCCTGTGATTCTACAATGTAAGAATAGATGTACCCATACAAGAAGCAAATGGGACTGAAGCTTCTTTTTTTTTTTTTTTTTTGATAATTGGTAACATAGTATTCTTCAACATTAAAGATATGCTAGAGACCTTTCAAAAATCAGAAAAGAACAATAAGACTAACACTTAGAAGGATCCTATGAATTCTAAAAGTTGATCCGAATCTTCTAATCCTACCCCTTTATACCAAAAATACAGAGATACAATGCGGTTCCATGTAACCTTATGAATGGAATCGCATATATAGTAAAAATATCTACTATTCCTCTCCTTCCACACTGTCCACCAAATGCAATGTGGACTTAAATCCCACCAAGTCTTTTGTCTCTTGCTACCTCCTCTCCTGATCCAGCAGCTTAGTAAATCAGTCGTATGTTCTGGCATAGTCCATTTCACTTCTGAAAGATTGAGAAACATGGACCAAACTTGTGTTGTGAAAATACAATGTAAGAATAGGTGACTATTAGTTCCCTTGTCTTCCCACATAAAGAGCACCAGGGAAGTATGATCTTTCTTTTCCCCCTCAAAACTTCATGTGTCAAATATGCCTTTTTGATGACTGACCAATAAAGCACTTAACTTTTGTTGGTGCCGAATTCTATCATATCTTTCTCCACAAACTGTTGTATCTACTCCTTTGCAGGTTGCACTCCTCCTTACATGCCCTGCCAACTGTGTAGATCCTATCCTCACCGTGATACCATCTTACTGCATCTTTGGCAGTATTAATGCCCGCAAAATCCCCGACTTCCTCCAACAATTTGGTTACTCTCTATTTCCCAATCATTTAGAAGCCTTCAGAAATAAAGGTTCCAACCTTGTTCTATCCGGCAATCATTGATCATTGCCTCAAAATTGGTGCATAAAGTAAATAGATCAGGAGATAAACCCTTTATGGGGTGTGTTTGATGTGTAAATTTGGTTCTAGATTGGACCACAAGTGTCTAATAGCTCTCCAAACTCTCACTCCATATGCATTTGTGCTTACCTTACTACACCAGAATTCATCCTCCCCATATTTACATGTAATCAAATCTTTCAACAAAGCTTGCCTGTCCTCAGTATATCTTCACAACCATATCATCAAAAGGTGGTTGATGCTTCCCCAAATCTCTGATGCCCAAACCACCTGTATATTTTCTATGCCAAATTGTCTCCCATTTGACCAGATTATATCCCTTGCTCTCTTTGCAGCCATGCCAAAGAAAGTCTCTTCTAAGTTTGTCCAATTTCTTAGCCACCTTTGCAAGTAGAAAGAAAAGAGACATAACATATGTTGCGAGAGAATTTAGGACTGTGTTGATAAGGATGTGTGTACCACCAAGAGAAATGTATTGTGCCTTCCATCTGGCTAGTCTCTTTTCAATCTTCTCCACTTTGCTGTCCCAAGTCTCCAAATCTTTGTGTTTATTGCCTAGAAGCATACCCAAGTAGGTTGTGGGCAATTTCTCCACTTTGCACCCAAAATGTCAGCTAACCTCTGGGTGTTTGATACATTCCTAATAGGATATAAATTGCTCTGTCCCCAATTAACTTTCAAACTTGCAGGAGCTTCAGAAAACGACCAAGTTAGTTTCATGAATCTAAGTTGCTCCTCCTGTGGCTCACAGAAGATCACTGTGTCATCTGCATAAAGTAGATGGTAAAACTCTTTTATATCACCATTGTTTCCACTAATCTGGATATCACTGATCCACCTGCTTTGAGTGACGATCCTCATCAAACTATCAAAACCCTCCATTACCAGGATAAATAAAAAGAGATAGAGGATCAAAAAAGAGATAGAGGATCACCTTGTTTGATTCCCCTGCCTGAAAAAAGCCTACAAGCTCTCCATTTACAAGAATGGAGAATCTCATTGTGCTTTTGCAGAATGTTATCATCCCACCCATCTGCCTCCAAAACTCATTTGTCTCGAGGTGTTCAGTAGGAAACCCCAATTTACATGATCATATGCCTTTTCAATGTCCAGCTTGCACATTACACCTAAAATGTTTCCTTTCAACTCGGGATCGACAACTCACTGGCAATGAGAGCAAAATCCATAATTTATCATCCTTTGATAAAGGTCATTTGGTTTTTGTTGACAAGCTTATCAACACCCTTTTCAATCCTTTTGCCAATAATTTTTCTATCACCTTATAAACTCCAGTAATCAAAACTTATTGACCTGAAATCTTTTAGTTCAACAGCCCCAAATTTCTTGGGGATGAGTGCTACAAAAGTAGCATTAAAGCTCTTCTCAGTCTTCTGTCTAGCATAGAATTCATGTATAGCCTTTATAATATCCTCTTTCAAGATCTCCCAAAAAGACGAGTTAGAGGATATGGGAAAACCATCAAGTCTAAGTGTATCCTCCGTAGCACAGAGTTTTAAGCAGCCCAAGATCTCTTCCTCCTCAAAAGGACTCTAGTTCTATTTGCTCCTCCGCACTGATGTTTGTGAACCCTTATATTGTAGCTCAGGCCTACAATCCTCTGATTCTTTGTATAAATTTTGATAGAAGCCTTTGATGGTCTCGTTAATGATCCAAGGATCATTAGTGTTACATCCATCCACCATCAGAGACTCAATGGAATAGTACCTCTTAGGAGAAGTGGCTATTCTGTGGAAGAACATAATATTTTTATCCCCCTGCTGCAGCCACTGGATTCTTGACCTTTGCCTCCACCTTGTTTCTTCATTCTTAGCTACTTCCTCAGAGGTGAGAGCCAAATTTGTTTTTTGTTGTATCTCCTCCTCAATGAGCACTCTCTTTGTTCTTGCACAACTTCCCATTTGGCCAGCTCCTCCATAATCTCCTCCTCCTGTGCTTTACAATTGTTCGTCTTATTCTTACTCTGTTCCTTCATCTTTTCTTTTAAGAGTTTCAACTTTGCTACCAGAACAAAACCTAGGGTTCAAGTTATTACAACAGACTGCCATCACAATTTCACCTCTTCCTTAAATCCTTTCACACTCATCCACCAATATTCAAATTTGAAGCATAACTTCTTGAAATTCAAATCCCACATGTTAGTAGAATTGGGTTGTGTGTCAAATCCCAACTTAGGCATTGTTCATTGCCTCATAAGAGTGAACTGCTCCCCCCATTTTAAGCAATATAGGAACTTGTCAATTCTGGAAGCTGTTTGGTTCCCTTCCCCTCTTCTCCAAGTGTAAGACCCTCCAAATAAAGGAGGGTCCATTAATTCCATCCCTCAATGCATTCAGAAAATTCAATCATAGCACCACTAATCCTAGAGCAATTGGATCTTTCTACCAGGTATCTAATGACATTGAGACCCCTCCCCCCAATTACCCAAGAACCTTCACACAGACTTCTAACAGCACCCAAATCACTCAACAGTTCTCTCTTTTCTACTTTCTTCACTTAGCATAATCTGTTGTCAGAAAACAGGAAAATTCTTGATTCTGGTTAGAAAATTTGCAGGAGATGCATTGTGATCCTACTTCCACCACTACCCCCTCCCGTATTCTTTTATCCACATAATTAAAATACCTCCACTAGACCCCTGTGCCTCTACATGAAGCTCACCCATCTGTTGTTCCAAATGCTATGAATTAGACTACTAATATTATCCTGTAGTTTAGTCTCCAAAGCGATATACACATCTACCCCCATTGATTAACCGCTTTAGAATCCACAAAATTATCTTTACTCTCATTGTTCCACAATTGATATTCTCCTCCCACTGCTCCTAGGCTCCCCCCCCCCCTCTCTTTTGAATTTCACATTGAAAATAAGCTTCCTCAACTCTTTTGACACTAACTGGTTGGTTGTGTTGCTTTTTTTTGTCTCTACTGCTTTGTTCCTCCCTTGTGGTTCTTTGTCCCATTCTGCTCATCAATGAGAAGAACTCTCTTTCATAGCCCTTTGTGCGCACCCCAAACATTTGGCTTAATTTGACTAAATTGACGTGAAATCTCAACGTTGCTTGAGACTCAAAACCCCTCCTCAGTTATACGATCATCAATTGTAAGGGCCTGGGTTCGCGAAAAAACTCCATTGGCTCTCCCGACAACTCCATAGACTCATCACCACCATGACTTTCCACCTCCATGATATTGTCTATCTCCTTACCCCATGTCTCGTCATCCTTTGAAGATTTTGCAATATGCATCGAGTCTTCCGGCAAAGCATGCATCCTTTCGTGTCACCAACTATGGTGGAGTGATCAAGGGAATTAAAAAAAGATCCCAGTAAAAGATGAAATTCTATAAAATATTTCGACTTTTTAAGGCCCCACTGATTTTGAGTCATTTTTCCATGTAATCTAGTCAGGAAGCCCATTCAGAATATTCCTTTCATCCGTCAACTCCAAGTGCGACCCTTCTTCTCTTTCCACATGGATCGCATTCTTATGACCATAGGTCTTAGCATATATTTCCTATCCTTTCTCCTTTCCTTTTCCATGTATACTAGGCCTGTCATCAGCAGAGACACAGCTGTCTCTGGCATGCACTTTCTCCTTTCCTTTCCCATGTTTACTAGGTTTGTCATAAACAAAGCTATAATTGGCCTCTTCCTTCTCCTATGACTTGATGTTGTCCCCTCGATAAGTTGTTTCCGGCTCCGGCACTGGTCTGAAGGTCATCGAGGACTCACACCAGATCAATAGAGAGTATATCAATTTGCCATCCATTATCTCACCCTTTGTCGAGATGTTGTCCCTGGGTCCTCGAACTCAGATTCTCGCCCATCTCAAATGATTATTGAGCTCTTGAGCTCTATTTCTTCCTCATTTTCCAACCAACCTCCGCAGGCATCTCCAATCTCCTTCATGACATCTTTATTCCAGAAGTAAAGAGGGAGACCAAGAGCCCTAATCCAAACCAATCGAACCTTGTGCTTTCGTGAAGAGCACATTTTGTTGGAGACCACCAATTTAGTTTCAGACTGGTTCCTTGTCATCTCCAATCCCCATGAGAACATGCTCCATAGCCTTCCTTGTTTAGAATTCAAAGAGGAATTTGAAGCCATTCATATTGTATACCAAGATGTTAGGGGCACCTTTCCACACCTCAAATCTTGATCAAAATATATGCAATATGTTGCACCCAAGACCTGACTTCGTTTTGTCTAGCAGTCTCTTCTCCTTCGATGAATCTACCAACAAGACACCTACACAACAGAAGGCCTTCCCAACTTGAAGATTGTAGCAGTAGCATGTCGACATTCTTCCTAGACCATTTACTTTCTTGTAAAGCTTCTTTGTAATTTCCTCTACCTTTGAGATTATTTGGTATCATATCCCCAGAGGTAATAAATGCTCTATGGTCTTCTAATTTCCTGCTTATAAAACTTTCCACATTACTAGCCAAACTCTCCCAACCCTCATTAAATGTGTTCTCTGGGACAATGATCATTGTTCTAATATGACCTTTTACAGTGATCATAGAGATGTATCTGCCAAATCTTTTGAACTTTTGGGAGCAATAAATATGGGTTGAGACCACCCTGCATCTCCAAGACTTGAAAATTTTTCCTTTAATATTAGATGCCTACTTTAATCTTTTGCAGATCCATAGTAATGCTCCTCTACATGCACCATTCTTCTGATCGACTTTTTCAATACCTCCACCCAGTCGAACCAAGTTGCTAAAATGGCTTTTGATTATGTGATATCATAAGCCCCCCCCCCCCAAAACACCAGACTTAAATAGAGTATTCTCCATATCAATGATCAGATTGATAATAAAGAAGAAAAAAAGATGAGAGAGAGAAGAAACAGGGAAGAAGATGTGGGAGAAGAGAAAGAAGGGGAGAAGAGAGAGGTTTTCGGCGAAGGAAATCACCCAGAGTCGGAAAAGCACTTTCCTAGTCAGTTCCTAAGGAGACCTCGAAAAAAGTACCTGGGAGCATTTTTGTTTTTTGTAAATGTGTTTTGGGACTTAAACTTATCCCTCTTTTAATTAGGTTCTCTTTGATAAGCACGGCCTCCTTTGCCAGAAGCCACAAAAAGCATGTCATTTTAAATGGTATTTTCGTTTTCCAAATGTTCTTCCAGGGCCAACTATTTGGCTGCTGGTTGTAGTTGTTCATTTCCCTGTACGGTTTGCTCACTTAGTATATGCCTTTCTCAACTCCAAACCACCATATTTCATCTTCATCTGCTCCCAATCCACTGAATTGCTCAATCTTGTTGATGAAATCTACCATTCTTGGTATTTCCCAATCATTGAGTCACCGTCTAAAGTTGAATCTCCATCCTTCTATTGTCTATAGATTTGCTACGCTACATTATTGGGTAATACTAAGGAGTAGATATCTGGGAATGGCCTTTCTAAGTTGCCTTTTTCATGCCATTCATCTGTCCAGAACTTGGTTTTAGCCCCATCATTCACCTTGATCTTGAAGAAGCACTTAAGCTCTGTCCAGAGATCTTTGATCGATCTCCATAAGGAGTTGTAATTTCCTTAGTCACCCATCTGTCTTCCTCTTCGTACTTAGCTTCTATGACTCACCCCACAAAGTCTCTTCGTCATTAGCATACTTCCATAACCATTTCATTCTGAGTGCATTACTGTGAGTACTTAGATTCTTGATCCCCAAACCCCCTAACTTCTTGTCAATTATCAGAGATTTCCACTTGACCAAGTGGTAGCATTTTTTGCCTTTATTTCCTTGCCACATAAACCTCTTCCTTATTTTGTCCAGCCTACTAATGATCCCTGCTGGTATAGGGAATAAGGACATCATATAAGTTGGCAAGAAGTAACACAGAGTTGATGAAGGTTAATCTGCCACCTAAAAACAGATACTGTCTTTTCCACCTTGCCAATTTCTTCACATTTCTCTACCACACTATTCCAAATTTCCTTAGACATTGATTTTGCTCCTAAGGGCATACCCAACTACACTATTGGTAGACTACCAACCTCTCCTCCCAGAATTGCACTCAGGGATTCCATAAGATAGTGGTAAGGTCTGCGCACATTCTACGCTCCCCAGACTGTACTTGTAGGATTTCACTGGGTATGTTGTTGTTGTTGGATTCCATGGTTGTGACCTCATTGATAGGATACAGAAAGCTCTTTCTCTCGTTGATGTCAGTCCAAACATCCCTGTAAATAGAACCAATATTACCCTCAGAATTTTCATTTGTTCTTCATCTGCAACACAAAAAATGAGAGCATCATACTGCAAATGAGTCGCCTCCAGGTTATCCCTTCCTTCTCTAGCCACATTGAAGCTTCTTAACCACCCATTAGCATTTGTTGTTTTCATCATGCTATTGAGACTTCCATTGCTAATAAGAATAAGAATGGTGATGAAGGGTCACCTTGTCTTAAACCCTCTTGTGCCCTGAAGAACCCAATTGGCGATCCATTGACAATTGAAAAACTCACAGTTGATATACAAAATTTCATCCAGTGTATCCACTTCTGTCCAAACTCATCCTACTTGGCACACCCAATAGATACGCCCAATTAACATGGTTGTAGGCTTTCCCAATATCATGTTTGCAAAGAATTCCTGCCTTTCCTTGCTTTTGTCTAGATCCCAGTGCTTCATTAGCTACCAAAACTGCATCCATGATTTGCCTTCCTTTAATAAAGGCCATTTGTTGTGAGTCCACCAGTTTTACCATCACTCTTTTTAGCCTCTCAGTGAATACTTTTAAGAAGATTTTGTATATGCTACCTATCGGCTGATTGGTCTGAAATCCTTCAACTCTTTGGCACCTTTCTTCTTTGGAATGAGTGCTTTAAAGGTAGCACTGAAGTGCCTTTCAAACATGTCCTGCTCGTGAAAATTATGGCAAGGATTCATGCTATCATGATTCACCACTTCCCAGCATTTGATAAAAAATCTCATGGTGAAACCATCAGGCCCTGGTGCCTTGTCTGTAACACACATCTTTAGACATCTCAACACCTCTTCTTCCTTGAACCTTCCTTGCATATTCTCCCTTTCCTCTGTCGTTAGAACTGGACAGTTTGGGAAATGGTAGGCAGATCTCCAGTGAATTGTTTCTATGTATAGGCTTTGATAGAATTCTACTACCTCCCCTTCAATTCTAGCATTCTCTTGGGTTATTTCTCCTTGCACACAAAGTTGATCTATATTTTTGTACCTTTTGTGATCATTGGCAACCTTTTGAAAAAATTTAGTATTTCTCTCTCCTTCCTTCGGCTATATTTGGGCTTTATTACAGTTATACTTTCTCTCTCATGACTAAAATAGCACGTATGTCTTTTTCCATCCATGGTTGTTTGCCATTGACCTCTTTATCAGTTGGATATTAAGAATGTTTTTCTCTATAGTAACCTTAAAGAATTAGTTAATATGAAGCAACCATGTGATTTTGTTGCTCTAGGAGAGTCTAGTAGCCTTGTATATCGATTTGTTTGTCACTCTACGGTATGCAATAGTGTCCTTGGGTCATGTTTGGGAAGTTCAACGCGAAATTCAAGAGTTTGGCATAACTTATAGTGAAGTTGATCACCCTATATTTTATCAGCATTATGTTCCAAATCTGTGTTTATAGAGTGGTTTATGTTGGAGATATCATCATCACCAACAATGACAAGATTGTATCACTCATTATAAGCAACATCTCTTTCAACATTTCAAATTTAAGACCTCGACAAACTAAAGTAGTTTTTTGGGTATTGAAATTGCTTAGTTGAGATCAAGTACTATTATTTTACAAGAAGAGTATGCCTAAAACATTTTTGAGGTGATAAATCTGAATGCTAAACTGTACCATGACATAAGAGTCACTCACTGATCCCGGAGATATAGGCGGTTGGTTGGCAAATTGAATTGCCATACACTGACTAGACCTAACATCTCTAATCATGTTAATATTGTAAGTTAGTTCATGGATTATTCTTGCAATACTCATTGGGATGTAGTTATCAGCATTCTACGATATAGAAAGTCATCTTCAGGGACGACTCTTTGGAGATTAAGGCCATGAGCAGAACATGATCATTGGACATACATACGTTGATTAGGCAGATCACCTTCTATAGATATTCTCATTCTACATCTCGATTTGTGTTTTAGTATGAGGTAACTTGGTGTCTTGAAATAGTAAGAAACAGAATGTGGATGTTTGATCTAGTGAAGAAGCGGAATATCGTGCAATGGTGTAGCAACCTGTGAGCTAGTTTAGATCAACCAGTTGCTCAAAACATTAAAATTTGGAGAAGTCAGTTAGATGAACTTGGAGCAGCCCTCATCTTGCATCAGTCATGTCATAAGAGGACTAAGCACATTGAGATTATCATTTTATCAAAGAAAAGACTCTCAGGAGATATTGTCACCAAATTTGAAAAGTCAAGTGATAAATTCGCAAATATTTTCACCAAGTCCCTCACTGGTCTCATCTTAGTTACCTTTGTAACAAGCTCAGTACATATGACATATATGCACAAGCTTGACGGGAAGTGTTAGAAGATGATTGCATATAATGTCCTATAAAAAGGATCTAGTGTATAGTCTATAAATAGGGCTCAGTGTAATAATGTAGTTAACACAATTCAACACTCCTATTAGCAACTATTTCACCTGTTTCTCCAGCTCATCCATAACATCTGCAAATAAGTCTTTTGCTGTTGACCCTGAAGTATTCGATGAGACAGCCAGATATGCAGCTAAATCTTTGATCTGCAAGCACAAAATAAAAAAGGAAATTCTTGGATGTGAAATTCAAAAAGACAATAAGGAAACTCACAATGTAATCACTATCACTGAAACTAAGAAAGAACAACTAACTTTGATGCAATAATCGCGCCAGTTAGTTTTTGCATTAAGTGTTCCCGCAGCAACATGCTCTTCCATCAGTTTTCGGAACTCATCACGGTTTCTACGTTCTGCTTTTCTCAATTCTTCCTATTTGAATCCATGGTGTATGCCCGGTTAGAAAGAGATAAATCAAAGCCTCCAAAGATGAATTTAATTTTAAACCGCAGAGTCTAATCAACAATATACCATCCGCAGCTTCCTTTGCTCCTCCTCTTCCCTCTCTAAATCACGTATATATTCCTAACACAACAAAGTTGCAACATAATTCAAAGTTGGACCATACAAATGAGATGTTTGAAAAAAGTTATTATAATGTATTAGAAAAATTTGAACTACCTGGAAAATCTCCAAGCGATCAATTTTCTCAAGGCTGGGGCATCTTTCATCAGCTTCTAAGCGGTCTTGAACTTTCCGCCACTGGCTACTGGCCTGAACAGAATCAGTCAGAAACAATGAAAGTTCTACCTCCTGGAAATAGAAAAACAAAACATGGGAACTGATGCTAATTCCACTGGAACTAATACCTTAATAAAGTCACAGGATTTTAAAAATTCTAAATACTCCACTCTATTGCGCTTCTGCTCCTCCAATGCCCTTGCACGCTCCTGACAAAAACCCAGTACAAAGTAATAAAATAAAGTTTCTCTTTAAAGCATACCATATCAAAAAAGAGACATGAACTATAGTTGCATGAAAGTATCAAAAAGCTGCTTCTACTTTTTGGGAGGGAGGAGAGGAAGAAGCATAGCATAGTCTCAAGTTTCAAACAAAATTACATGCAATACATGAAAGACGAAAGAGTGAAGACAAGAAACTTTGTGTAGAAATACCAATAACGTCAATTAACATATGGTGAACAAATTTAAATGCTGCTCCCCCCCCTCC
>JAPFFP010000008.1:13588703-13604766 GCA_026153255.1 Solanum medicagineum | reverse complement strand
TACAACAGACTCCAGACATATACAGACCCTGACATATACAACCCACAAATGTCCACAGACCTCTATACATGAATACATAAAACCAAAAGTACATACATATTACCAATTCCCAAAATATCATCCAAATGATCATGATGCAATAAGAAGGTCATATCTTCAAAAAGGTCCCGTCCAACCTCGAAATCATAAGTTTCCTAAGAGATTTATATATAGTAAATTTTGTCGCTTTAATTCTAAATGGTTTAAGGAGTATGATTGGTTGGAACATAGTATAACAAAAGATGCGCCTTTTTGCTTCTATTGTTATTTGTTTGAAGATGAAGATATCAATCAAGTCGGAGGTCATGTATTTTCAAGTATAGGATTTACAAGTTGGAACAAAATGAAAAGTTTGAATGAACATATTGGTGTACCAAACAGTGTTCATAATCAGTCTAGAAGAAATTGTGAAGATTTATGAGACAAATGCAATCCATTCAAAGTGTGCTTGCTAGGAAATCTGATCAACAAAAGTTATAATATCGAACTCATTTAGAAGTTGCCATTGATGTCATAAGATATCTTCTGAATCAAGGATTATCTTTTCGGGGACATCGTTAAGATGAATCATCTCTGAATAAAGGTATATTACATTGAATTTCTTGAATGGTACATTAAACGATGTGATAATATTGCTCAAGTATTTACAAAAGCTCCAAAAAATAATCAATTAATTTCTCCATATATTCAACGAGATATTATCACTGCATGTAAGATGGAAATAATTAAGTATATCATCAAAGATTTAAATGATGATAACTTTTCTATATTAATTGATGAATCTTGTGAGTATCATGTAAGGAGCAAATAGCTATTGTTTTGAGGTATGTTGATAAAATGGGAAGTGTAATGGAGAGATTTATGGATATCGTTCATGTTAGTGCCTTGTCTCTAAAAAAGGAAATTTTTGTTGTACGCTAAACATTCTTTGAGTTCACCTTATATACGTGGACAATGCTATGATGGAGCAAGCAATATGCAAGGAGATTTGAATGGGCTCAAAAAATTAATTCAAAAAGAAAATAGAGGTGCACATTCTATTCATTGATTCGCTCAGCAACTACAGTTCTCTTGTTGCGAATTCTATAAGATGTGATGAAGTGCAAGAACTTTTATCATTGATTTCAGATATATTAAATATGATTGGAGGTTCTTTTAAGCATATAATGAACTTCATAAATCTCAAGCAAAAGAGATTGAAGAAGCACTACACAAAGATGAGCTTGAAACTGGTAGGGGTTTGAATCAAGAATTAGGTCTTGCTAGGGCGGTGATACTAGATAGGGCTCTCACTATAAATCCTTTAAGAATTTTATTCTTATGTTTGGTCCTATCATTGATATACTTGATGTTATTGCTGTTAACACAAATTGTGAAGAAAAGTGCAGAGCAAAGGAATATTTGAATGCATGTTTAATTGTATTCATGTTGCATTTCATGCGCACTAATTTAGCAATAACAAATGAGCTTAATTTAATGCTTCTTTTCAAAAGAAGGAACAAGATATTGCAAATGTCATGATACTTGCTGGTGTATCAAAGATCGATTGCAATCATTAAGGGATAATGGTTGAGATTCCCTTATCGATGAAGTGCCAAAATTTTGTCCCGAATATGATATATCGGAACCAACTTTGATGAGTTTTATGTTATTCTTGGAAGATCACCTCGTAGAATTGCAGAATATACTATTTCACATTACTATAGGGTTGAAGTATTTAATAAAATTATTGATTGTCAACTTTGAGAACTTAATAATCGTTTTGATGTGGTGACAACTGATTTGCTTCTTGGAATTTATTGCTTGAATCCAATTGAATCTTTTTCAAGCTTTGACATTGAAAAGATATTGAAATTGGCCAAGTTATATCCTAATGATATTGTTAAACATTCAATGATTGACCTTCGGTAAGGGAACCCTAGAAGCAACCCTTTGCCCTATTAACTATGTGCCACCATAGGAGCCTTTATAGGCTAGGCTAGTGAATCCACATGATGATGCATGCTAAGTGACAGAGTTCCACCCGACAAGTGGTCTCCATGTGCCAACATTAGGGGTTATGTTGGATTCCATGTAGTAGCTCACATGATCTTATGGTCTATTCCCACAATGTTTATGACCCATGTCTTGATTCCATCATAGGCGTTCTATTTATGTATTATTCTTGCTCATGTTGAATGATATTCATAGTGCATGCTTGCTCATGTTAATGATACCTTTATTGTTCCATGCATGTGATTCTTTACTAAAAAATGATGGCATTACAATTTCATGTTTGCATTGCATCTCATATACTTAGTACATTACAAAAGTACTCATGCTTATTTTACCTACACAATTCCTGTCTTCTCCCCTGTCTCGTGGCTAGTTCTTTCGATGTTCAAGACTAGTTTTATTGTGGTGAGCCCTTAGTTCAGGACTCCACCAATTTCCTTTCTTTCTATGTATTTTGGAATTGGTGTATATGTTGGTTTTTAAAGGCTTTTACTTTGTGTTGTTAATGCATGGAATCTTTTTTATTTGACGGAATCGACCAATACCGATTCCCATTTATCCGTGGTCTAGTTGGTATGTTTACGGATGTTATGTATGTTTAAAATGTTGCTTTTATTTCAAATGATATCCCCTAGACCCTCTACGTTTACTACCAAAAAGTTATGAGTTTTATGCCTATGAATACTTGATATGTTAAGATGGCTTAGGTGAGGTGCCTATGGGTGTCCCACCCGTCATGTGATGACTAGGACCTAGATGTAGGTCGTTACAAACTTGGTATCAGAGCACGAGGTTTTATTTCTGGGATGTCCAAATATACCACGTCGAATAGAGTCCCGTTCAAAGTTGTGAAGCGCGCCGCTATCTTGAATGAGAGGCTATGAGGCATTTAGGGAAATCTTCCCTTCTTTCTTATTCATGTCGTGCCTTTAGAGTTGTCTAAGGTTCTCCTATAACTAACGATAATCACTTTGCTATTTCTAGATCGTGCCGCCAAGAAGAGCTCCACGACTAAGGAACACACCGAGCAACAAGCCCCTTCACTACAACAAGATGATGGAGTGTCTCACGTGGATTTAGAACTTCGTTCACCATACTAGCCCAAGCTTTGGCGAATCAAGCCAATAGGGAGATTGTCATACCTCCCCAAGTGTCTACTCCAACTGCATGGGTTAGAGACTATATGAGGATGAGTCCTCCGGAGTTCCACGGTTCTAAGGCAGACGAGGATCCCGTCGACTTCATTGATGAGGCTTATCGGATTGTTGCCGTAATGGGAGTTCCCTCGGAGGAGAAAGACAAGTTGGTGGCCTACCAACTAAAGGAAGTAGCCAAGATATGGTATAAACAATGGGTGGAGGAGAGGGGCCAATGAGCGGGTCCAATTGAATGGGAAGAGTTCAAGGGTGCTTTCTTGGACCAAGGTGCAAGAATTCATCAACCTCAAACAAGGGCACATGAGCGTGAGGGAGTATTCTTTCAAGTTTACTAAACTCTCCAAATATGCCCCTTTCATGGTAGCGGATCCAAGGGCTCGTATAAGCAAATTCATCTCAGGCATATCAGACTTGGTGTCAAAGGAGTGCAAGACGGCTATGCTTGTGAAGGAGATGGAGAGTTTTTGAAATCATTGATGTAAGATGGACGAATCAACTTCATCAACCTTTGCATGCAACAGGACATCTTGAACCTAGGTCTCTATTACAAAAATATTGAAATGATAGCCTTAGCCCAAGAAGTGTGGGAGGGATATCATAAATGTGTTTAGACAATGATCCTAGATACAGATGTGCAAGACAAAATAGGGGAGGAGATTGGAATGTACATGACAGCTGATGGGCTACTTGGCATTGAACCAGCCATTAGAGCAAGAACGAGATTGTCACCAGGTGAGCATTTCAATAATTCAACTTCTACTTGTATTTAAATATTTAACTTTTAAGTTATACTTATTTACTTTTCTTCTAATGTTCTACAATTGAATGGTGGATGCAATATGGTTATAATGTACCAAACTTGCAAAAGTTTGCTATTAGAGTGCAAAGTTTAACTTGTAGCTCATCTGGTTGCGAGAGGAACTGGAGTGCGTATGAACATGTGAGATTCTGAAAACTATATTAGAATATTCTTGATTGTCCAATGTCCTCCTATTAATTACTTTCCACAACCTTTGTGCAGATTCATACTAAAAAAAGAAATAGACTTCAGTTAAAACGACTCAATGATCTAGTGTTAATCAAATATAATAGAACATTGGTGCGTCATTACAATGCTCGCACTACCATTGATCCAATTTTGTTAGATAGTATTGATGATGCAAATGAATGGTTAACTGGAGCAGCGGAAAATCATGAAGATGAAGTCTTCAAAAGAGAAGGTCTCACTTGTGGTGATGTTGCTATGGCAAGTGGTGTTGTGGAGAATATTTATGGTTTGCGGGGTACTTCAAGGGGCAAGGAAAGAGCAACTACTGGTTCAACTTCAAGTTCAAGTAGAAGTAGAACCCTTGTTGTGAGCCCTCTGACGAAGAAGAAGAAGATGAGGACCAAGTAGAAGTTGTGGTTATGACACTTCAGGAGTTTGAGGATCTTGTTGAAGAATAGGATTTTGCTCACTTTGTCTTTTGGTTATGTACTTATGTTATTTGCTATATGCAATTTTGACTATCTAATTACCTTTACTCTAAGTTGAAACTTGAAAGATTTGTTTAGTATGTTACCTCTATTGAGTTCTTGATGGTTTATCTATGCATTATTATTTTTATTTTTATACGAAAAAAGCGCGCGCGCGCTTCACTTCTCGCTTCTGTGAAGCAAGCCCTCATCGCTTTTTCCTGCTTTTCGCTTCTCAAAACACTGGTATAAGGTGGTGAGAAGAGTCAGCAAGGTGGCATACGAGTTGGAGTTACAAACGGAAATGAATTTGATTCATCCGATTTTTCATGTGTCAATGTTGAGGAAGTTCATAGGCGATACAAACTCCATAGTTCCTTTGGAAGATGTGAACATCGAAATGAACTTGAGTTATGAAGAAGTATTGATTGAAATCTTGGACCGACAAGTGAAAAAGCTAAGGAACAGGGAAGTTTCATCTGTTAAAGTGCTTTGGAGAAATCATCAACTTGAGGGTGCCACATGGGAAGCGGAAGCAGACATGATGAAGCGTTATCCATATCTATTCTACTCTACTCAAGCCTAAGGTATTAAGTCATTCTTGCCTAAAATTTTCAATTCCTCACATTTTAGTTTTTGCATGATGCATATACTCATTTCTATGTTTATGGACTATTTTGAGATACATTTCCCAAGGAAGAGATATTGTAATAACCCTCAAGTAGGAAGCCTAGAAAGTGCAGAAAAGTTGGATTGGAAATGCCAGAGGTCCACGAAGACAAGTCCACGGCCCGTGACCACGATCCATAGACCAGGTTCGTGGATGGGAACCTCAGAAAATTGAAAAAGTTTCCTAAGTGTAAAGTTGAAAAGGTTTCTAAGTGTAAAGTGGTTCACGAAGTCATTCATGGCCCATGGATGTAAATTTGGAGTTTCTAGAGGGAGAACAACGATTAACAGAATAGACCATAGTCCTATGCACGACCCATAATCAACCTTCGTAGATGAGAGCCTAGAAAAGTGAAAATTTTGCTAAGTGTGGAAGAACTCCACGAAGCCATCCACGACCCGTGGATTGAAGAATAGCCCGTGGATAAGGGTTTTGTGGTTGGGAGTTGGTAACTAGTTTATGAAGATTGGAAAAGGAGTACAGGACGACGAGAACCATGACTCGTGGTTCCATCCACGGCCCATAATCGAGGTCTTGTGGACTATGTCTAGCAGTTCTAATGAAGGCAATTTTGTCCTTTCTGCAAATCCTAAACCTAAACTACGTCGTTTTGGTGACTCTTTAGGCCCCCAAGCAGACCATAAAGCCCTAGATTCCCTTTCCTTCACTTCATTCTTCCACTTTTGAAATTCCTAAGGTATTCTTCTTCTACAAGAACAAGCTAAGGAGGCTAGGTTTCAAGGGTCTCCTCCGTAACAGCAAGTTCCTTCTTCCTAGGTTACACCCAAGGTATGTGAGTTGATTTGTGGGTGTCCTTTTACCCACAAAGTCCTAAATTAAAGCTTTTACATTTTCTTTAAGGGGTCGTTTGGTTTGAATATAAGCTATGATGGGATAAGTTATAATGGGATAAATTATGTCGGGATTAGTAATGATGGGATAAGTTATGTTGAGGTTATTTCTTATTGAGTGTATGCTATTTGCAAATGACACAGTACTGATTGATGAGACTCGGACTAAAGTTAATGATAGGTTGGAGGCCTGGAGACACGCTTGGAGTCCAAAGGATTCAAATTGAGCAAGACCAAAACTGAATACTTGGAGTGCAAATTCAGTATTGAGAGGGATGAAGCAAAACTTTGATGTGAGGCTTGCCACTCAACCTATCCCTAAGAGGGAAAACTTTAAGTATCTGGGGTCCATCATCCAGAGTAGTGGCGATATCGATGATGATGTCACACATCGTATTGGGGAAGCATGGACTAAATGGAGGCTTGCCTCTGGAGCATTGTGTGACAAGAAGATACCCCCTAAACTCAAAGGTAAGTTTTACAGAGTGGTGGTTAGACCATCGTTGCTGTATAGAGTGGAGTGTTAGCCAATTAAAAAGGCACATGTTCAGAAGATACATGTCGCAGAGATGAGGATGCTGAGATGGATGTGTGGTCACACCAGGAGTGACAACGTTAGGAATGAGACCATTCAGGAGAAGCTAGAGGTGGCCCCGGTGGCCAAAAAGATGAAGGAAGCGAGATTGCGATGGTTTGGACATGTGCAGAGAAGGAGTACCGATGCTCCTGTTAGGTGGTGCGAGAGGTTGGTTTTGGGAGATACTCGGAGGGATAGAGGTATACCGAAGAAGTACTGGGGGGAGGTGATTAGACATGATATGACGGAACTTGATCTCACTGAGAACATGACCTTAGATAGAAAGAAGTGGAGGTCACGAATTAGAGTAGCAGGTTAATGGTACGGTTAGGTGTTTTTTTATCATGTGCTTGCATTATCTGGCTTATTATGTGTTAGTTTTTATCTCATTATTAGTCGCTCTTTCTGTTCCCTTCCCTTCCTTTTTGTCATATCTAGTTCTTTCTGCTTACGGGTTTTGAGATGAGGGTTTCCAGGAAACAACCTCTTCACTTCTATGGTAGTGGTAAGGTCTGCGTACATTCTACCCTCCCCAGACTCCACTTGTGGGATGCTACTGGGTATGTTGTTGTTGTTGTTGTTGTTGTTGTTGTTGTTGTTATGCTTGTTTACAAAAATGCCCTTCACTTTATTAGTTTTTAATGTATTTTATTTGCTAACTTAGCTATTCAATATCCGTTTTTAAAATAAATCTCTCATATTATTTAGCTAAATATTTTTAGGTGTGCATTTCCATAATAATATTGTATGCATTTAAAACTTTTAAAAAAAATTAATTTACAAATAGAACTTGCATTTTTAAGTTTGTTAAAGTAAAAAAGGATTTATGAAAAATCAAAACATAAAAACATAATAATTAGTCAATAAAAATTATACTATATAGTGTAATTTTTTAATAGAAAAATATGAAGAAGTATTATAAAAATAAGGAGTGAAGGTTTTGAATATTATTATATATTGTATTAAAAATAATGTAAATATATATACAAAATAAGGTATAAAAAGTGATAAAGAGAAGGGTACATTTGTCATTTTATAAATTTATCCCATGACAATTTGTCATGGGATTTTATATAGTCCCGGGATAAGTTATCCCTTCTAAGCCAACCAAACGGACATTTAAGGGGGATAAAATTTTATTCCGAAATTATTTTCATTTATCCCTTACACCAAACAACCCCTAAGTTCCTTAAATACTACCATGCATGCCAATGATGATTTCATAATGTTTTATGTTACTACATGTCTTTAATGTTACCATATGATGTTCTACTAAGTATTTTCATGTGTTTTAAGTTGATAGTGATGACCCCAATAATGTGGGTTTGAATGATGAAGTGTGGGCTGTTTTGCATGTTTTCAATAAGCATGATTTCCCTATGTCCCTACATGTCACATATGATTTATGAATTTTCTAACCTATGACTAAGCCCACTAAGTTTCAAGTCAAGTCTTGCATGATATATGGATAATGATTAGTGCATAAAAGAAAGGTTTTAAAGTGATGATTTGTCAAAGATATAAGCATGTTGATAATGCCCTAAATAATGTTTATCAAGGTTCCCAAGATGAAAAGACAATTCTCACTTGGTAGTTCCTCGACTTTCGAGCTACTCTTGAGATTGCTACTTATGATTCTAAGTGTCATAATTTGACTTATGCTTTAAAGATTCCGTGGGATGACTTACCACCGAATGAGGCATCGAGGTGGGATTCAGTAAGGGAACCCTAAAAGCAACCCTTTGCCTCATTAACTATGTGCCACCATATGAGCCCTTGTAGGCTAGGCTAGTGGATCCACGTAGGCCAATTATGTTATATCACCCGGCAAGTGGTCTCACCGTGCCAATGTAGGAGGTTATGTTGGACTCCATGTAATAGCTCACATGGTCTTATATGCCGATTATGGTCTATTCCCACAATGCTTATGATCCATGTCTTGGTTCCATCACATGTGTTCGATTTATGCATTATTCTTGCTCATATTGAACGACATTCCTTGTGCATGCTTAAGCTTATGTTAATGATACCTTTATCGTTCCATGCATGTGAGTCTTTACTTATGAATGACAGCATTACAATTTCATGTTCGCATTGCATCTCACATACTTAGTACATTTCAAAAGTACTAACGCATATTTTGCCTACATGATTTAACCATTTAGGAACAGGTACTCCTCCCCCTGCTCGTGGCTTGTTCTTCTAACATTCAAGACTAGTTTTATTGTGGTGAGCCCGTAGTTCAAGACACTACCATTTTCCTTTCTTGCTATGTATTTGGACTTGGTGTATATTTTGGTTTTTGGAGGCTTTGACTTTCTATATTGTTAATGTTTGGAATCTTTTCTATCTGATGGAAACCGACCAATACCAATTCCCATTTATCCGTGGTCTATTTGGTATGTTTATGGACATTATGTATGTTTAAAACATTACTTTTATTCCAAATGATATCCCATAGACCCTTTCCCATTTACTACCAAAAATTTATGAGTTTTATGCCTATGAATGCTTGATATGTTAAAGATGGCTTAGGTGAGGCGCCTACCAGTGTCTCACCCGCCATGTGACGACTAGGCCCTAGGTCCGGATCGTTACATGACATGTGTGTCGAACATGGTCATATCGAGAAGCACCTAGGAGGATAAGGTAACATCCAATGATGCACCATCACCAAATCCTCTTCAACATGTACCTGTAATGACCCTCCAAGTCATTTTTGTGCAGATGCACTCTTTTCATTATTTAGAGCTTTTCTATAGCAAACCCAAGTCATTAGGTCTAACTGTTTGGTTGCCTGGTCGCTCATTTAGATTTTGCATAGGTTTTGTGTTTTGGAGATTTTGAAACTTGAAATGTTGACTTCGATCAATTTGGTCAAAACTTCAAGTAAACGGCCCCAGAATCCAAATCTAATGGTTCCATCATCTTGGGACGAGTCATTTTAGACTAGTGGCATGGTTCACGTAGTTTCCAAGGCTATCGGTGTGAGTTTGTTCCCTTAGGCTTTTTAGCTTTATTTTTGGCCTAAGTTTGACCTTGATCAACATTCTTTGAAATTGTGCCCGAACAAGAATTATGTTAACGTAGTTAGCTCTGGAACATCATGTTTCGTCTAAAACAACCCTTCGTGTGTTGTCGAGTCTTCTAGACTAATCCCCAACACCTTGTGGAAATTAGCTAAAATGGCATTTGGTTATAGGTCCCACATTTTATCGAAATCATCTCCGTTGAAAATTTGACTGCCCTGTTGAGTTTGAAATACTGAATTGGATGGGGTAGAAAAGTTTGTTTGTGCGCACGAGATTCTACATGAACTCGAGTACCCTGTAAGAGTTTTTTAACATATCCAAAACCAGCTGATATGTATCAACTGTTGCGAGGCATTTTTCCTTTTGCATTCACGGATAGCCTTGGATGCCTTTGCAATGGCCTAGGTCGATGGCCTCCACGTTTGCAGTGCGCAGCCAGCTTGCCTTCTGCATCGTGGGTGAATCATGGCATTTGCAAAGTCCAGGCTCAACAATCTTCCACGTTCGAGGGCCAACCTTCTGCGATTGCAGAGAAGGATTTTGCCTAATCTTTTTAAATAAGACCAGACACAATAAGCTCTTAACCCTGTAAGAGTTTTTAACATATCCAAAACCAACTGATATGCATCAACTGTTGCGAGGCATTTTTCCTTTTAGCATTCACGGATACCCTTGGATGCCTTTGCAATGGCCTAGGTCGGTGGCCTCCACATTTGCAGTGCCCAGCCGGCTTGCCTTCTGCATCGTCGGTGAATCACTGCAGTTGCAAAGTCCAGGCTCAGCAATCTTCCACATTCGCAGGCCAACCTTCCGCGATTGCAGAGAAGGATTTTGCCTAATCTTTTTAAATAAGACCAGACACAATAAGCTCTTAACCCAAACTTACCACTCCAATTTCTAGAGCTGTGAATGTCCAAATTTAGTGATCTAAATTTGGTGTGCTTGGAAAGCTTGGGGCTAAGTGATTAGGTGTTAGAGATCATCGATTTGAGGTAATTTTGAGCCCGAAGGGATTGCCAACCCTCTTGTACTTAGCTTGAAAATGGTGAATTTTTGCATGCTTTATTTTGGGTTGTTTTGAGACCTGGATTTTATTCCATTTTGAGACAAAAGTTTAGGGATCAAGTGACAGAATGTGGTTGTTTGTTCTAGTGAAGAAGCCGAATATTGTGCAATGGTGTAGCAACCTGTGAGCTAGTTTGGATCAACCAGTTGCACAAAACATTAAAATTTGGAGAAGTCGGTTAGATGAACTTAGATGTGACAGTAGAGCAGCCCTCATCTTGCATCATTCATGTCATAAGAGAACTAAGCACGCTGAGATTATCATTTTATCGAAGAAAAGATACGCTCAGGAGATATCGTCACCAAATTTGAGAAGTCAAGTGATAAATTCGCAGATATTTTCACCAAGTCCCCTATTGGTCCTCGTCTTAGTTACATTTGTAACAAGCTCAGTACATATGACATATATGCACAAGCTTGAGGGGAGGTGTTAGAAGCTGATTGTATATAATGTGCTATAAAAAGGATCGAGTGTAGTGTATAGTCTATAAATAGGGCTCGGTGTAATAATTTAGTTGACAAAATTCAACACTCCTATTAGCAACTATTTCACCTGTTTCTCCAGCTCATCCATAAAATCTGCAAATAAGTCTTTTGCTGTTGACCCTGAAGTATTTGATGAGACAGCCAGATATGCAGCTATATCTTTGACCTGCAAGCACAAAATAAAAAAGGAAATTCTTGGATGTGAAATTCAAAAAGACAATAAGTAAACTCATGACTGTGATCACTATCACTGAAACTAAGAAAGAACAACTAACTTTGATACAATAATCGCCCCAGTTAGTTTTTGCATTAAGTATTCCCGCAGCAACATGCTCTTCCATCAGTTTTCGGAACTCATCACGATTTCTACATTCTGCTTTCCTCAATTCTTCCTATTTGAATCCATGGTGTATGCCCGGTGAGAAAGAGATAAATCAAAGTCTCCGAAGATGAATTTAATTTTAAACCACAGAGTCTAATCAACAATATACCATCCGCAATTTCCTTTGCTCCTCCTCTTCCCTCTCTAAATCACGTATATACTCCTATACAAAAAAGCTGCAACATAATTTGAAGCTAGACCATACAAATGAGATGTTTGAAATAAGTTATTATAATGGTAATAGAAATCTGATGTATCATCATCCCATGCCACTCACTATCCAGCAGACACGGGACTCCTATCCAAGCCAACTACTTCCTTATACTCCACAGAGCCTAAAATCTAAATCAATCCTTAGTGGCTATGCTTGTCTTTCCCAGGTTATTGCAGAGTACTGAATCTTTCACTTATGCCAAAACCTTCCAAAACAAACTAACAGTGAGAATTTGGTTAGGGAAAAGAGAAACATTCTGAGTAGGTATTTGGATGTGAATTGATTGGTATTTATTGAGAATGATGAATTGATTCATATTTGAATATGTTTGCGTGCGCGCGCGTGTGTATTTGAAATTAAATTTTAAGAAAAGGTATTGAAAGTTGAAGTTGTGTTTGAATGGAAACATAACAGAAGTTTTGCCACGTTCGAAATTGAAATAATGGGTCGGTTTGATAAACAAAAACTATTCAAACATTTTTTTTCAAAATTTAGAAACAAAATCTAAAACGCTACAAAGAATATATACAATTATCCACCTCACTCTCATCTAAACTTAAAAGATGTATCAACTTCTACACAGGAAAGCATCATCAGCTGGATGAAGAAATGAAAACAATGGACAAGTGATGCAAAATGAGCTATCACATATTTCATTTTAAAAGGACAATAAGTAAATTAAGGAGAAACATCCAACACTTAGAAAAGGAGCCACTGTCACTAGACCTTAAGCTCTAGTTATCTTCATCCTCATAAATTTAATCAAAGTTGTTAGGTTCTGAAGATGAGTGCCATAACTACATCCTCCTCAACCTCTCCTTAAGAATAGTCAACAAGACTACAACCAACTAATCTTTTGTCTAGCCATTTTAGGAGGAACATGCATCACCACTTACTCTTGACAAAGATAATGACCAAGATACATTTAAAATATCAAACTCAGAAAAAGTAAGTAACAACCCAAAGCAAACAGCATGAAGAAAGATGGAGTAATTTTCAATCAGAAAGTATCTGAGAGTTCAACGCCAGAACTCAAATCCAAAATATATCAAACCAAAGGTGCCCCCAAAAGGGGACCGCATCAAGAAGAAAGCAGAAGGAAAACAGATTAACCTATATTACTCCTCCATGGAAGCTATCCTCGACTTCTCTATGCTCGCAAAGCCACTACTAAAAGCACTATATTTTAAATACTCTGTACCTAAATATAGAATACATCTAAGAATGTAAGAGACAGAGCTCACTTTAGCAAGCAACACTATCCAGGTAAAAGAATGTTGATGGTAAAAGACTAAGCCCAAAAGGGCATGTGATTGTATTATCTCAGCAGGTTCTTTTACTTACCAACACATCAGTTTTCAGATCATTCTTTCTCTAAATATCCACGGCCAAAGCAAACAGAGGAGACTGACAACTACATCACCTCTTTGTTCCCTTAACGGGCAATCATAGCAAGACATACAGAGCAATGAATATTTTCTTAGGCTCAAATTTGTTACCATTTTGATTTCAACGGCAAACATATGTAAGATACAAACAAATTGGGATAATACTCACGAAGACTTTACAAGAATGTACTTCCTGTTATGTATATTGTCTAGGCATATATAAGCATGATGAAAGACTCTACCAATAGAACATGCATATGAATGACAGCTGCTCTCCTAATAGATCTCAAACAAATTAGTGTAAGCCTATAATATTTGCTATTATGACAACACATATATGAATGACAGTGATTGCATAATCATTACACCTCCATTCAGAGAACTATTATGCCTTGGAAGAAGCCTTTTGATAAAGTAATGACTTCATTGACATGAGGATAATTCAGCATACATGTAAAAGATTAATATAGCTAACCCAGATTTCATGAGATACCAGAGTATTTTAAGAAAGATGACGTTTACTGACTCAAATAAAAGAAGAAAACATTCTTCTGGAAGGGATACCTGCATGCCAGTGAAACAAAAGGACTAAATAAACATATATAAGAACACGCCAAAGATAAACATATAGAAATTTTCTGAATAACTGCTTCCAAGAATGTGCCAAACCTCAAAAAAAAATTTAGATGCATTCAATCATTACATTGACAGACATATGATACAACCAGAAATTCAAAAAAATTGGGTCCTTAAAGTACTATAAAGTTTAATTCAAATGGGAGGAAAATTGGGTGTTGGTGCAACTTATATATACTGTAAAAGAATCGATTGAGGATAAAGAAATGTACCAACTTGTTGATCAAACAGCCGTCAACTCTAAACCCTAAGAAAAGGCATGAAATCAATACAACAGACAGATACCATTCTGCAATTCAACAGAGAGAGAACAATTTTCATTCAACTTCTGGGACTTTTCTCTACATATATATACGAATCGAAAAGTGTCAACGGACTATTCGAGTAGCCGTTTTAGATAAACACCGGTCCTTTCATTGCTAATTAGAATTATGTGTGTTTTTTATAATATAATAATTCTAGGTCGTTAATCATTAATTAGTTACGTAGATATTAGTGTACATGTTTGCATTTCACGCAATTATTAAAAAATGTTAAATTTATTTTTGTTTGAATCATTAATACAATTTGATAAATATTTATTATAATAAAAAAGAAAGAATATAAATTGAGTATAATCTTGGAAGTACCTATTCGAAAAAATTGCTAAAGAGATATTTCAACCTATAATTTCAATTGAAAATTGTTGATAAAAAAGAGAAAACTAAAATTGATGTAAAGAATGTTACTTAATTGACAATCTAATTATCAAAGCTTTACATTAAATTCAAAGATTATTGAAATAACTCTCAAAAAGACAACTCTCCTTTTGATGTGAAAATTAAAGAAAACGTGTTCTTACTTTGAACAATAATAAATTTAATACATATTAATCATATATTCACATTCATTAACGAAATAAAAAAAATAAAACTCTTTGTTACCATTGAGTATTATATGATGATGAGGCAAGATAGTTCTCATGGCGAATCAGTAATAGTTCTTCAAATACCCACCACATCAAGTGTGCTCTCCTAGGACGTGACAACAAACCACACCTGTTCCAGAAACAGCTAAACCAATAATTTTTCAGTGCAAACTCAAGAATCATTCGGAACCCTGCGAATACAAACCAAACATGGAATCCTACCAGAGACAACGTTCGGACTCAATGGAATCGTTAGAATTCGAACTCAGACCTCCTTGACTCGAAAAAAAGATCATTTAAACTAGTTTCAGACTCAAAAATTCAAAATAATTTCGAATGCTCTAAAAATTTACAATGAAGCAATTTCTAGCATTAGTTTCATTACCCCGAACCACTAGAACTGATGGAATTCCATTTCGAGCTCCAGAACTTTAAATGTTGACCAAAGTCAAACATATGATCCAAAATGAACTAAAAATATAACTTTGGGTTTTAAATCTTCATTTTAATTCTGAATTCAGTTATGCAAATTCTCCTAGACTAGATTCGGCATTTTAAAACTGTTGGATCAACGGAATCAATTTTGACACTCGAAACTCAATATGACCTAAAAACTCGAAATTTTTAACTTTAAGCCATTAGAATTCATTCTTTAGCAAAACTCCAACTTTTTATAAAATTTTCAAAATTCGACTTTTAGACTCAACCAGAAATGATACAAGATAAATTTTGGGAAGAGAAAAACGATAATTTTGTCACAAATTTCAAAAATGACCTTCGAGGTCATTATAATCATATATTTTAGGATTTCTTAATTTTTAATTTTTTTCTATTACCACATATTTTAGGATTCTTTGATTAGTGATTCTCCTGATATTTCTTACCATAAATAATTTTCTCTTACCATATATTCTACGAGTCCTTAATTTTTAAAATATATTTTTCTCTTGCTATATATTTTAGGATTTTTTAATTATTAATTCTCGTAATATCTCTTTCCTTATATTTTCCTCTCCTCGTATATTTGAGACTTTTTAATTTTTAAAAATATATTTTTCTTTTATCGTATATTTTAGAACTCCTTAATTTTAAATATAATCAAATAATAATTTGAGGAAAATAGTAAATGATAATTTCTTTTACTGCAAAGTCTTTTAATGAAAAGTAAAAAATCCAATCAATATTTGTAAGGAACTTCATGTTTTTAAA